>CM045894.1:7800000-8040000 GCA_025169545.1 Anguilla japonica
AATTGTGGTCCTTATGGAAGTAATTACACTGGAAACTTTTTTACTGCAATCTTTAATAGCTCTGTAAGTGCTGTTGTTGTTGATGTTGTGGTGAGGATGTGACTAAGCGACTTCTTGATTTGTATTTCATTCTCATTGATTAAGCTTTGGCAGGGCATACTGTACATATTGTATGCCATGCCAACAATGCATTATAACATAATTGACAGAGAGAGTTTGGGAGCCAAAGGTAAATTGTGTGTATGTGTGTGTGTGTGTGTGTGTGTGTGTGTGCGCGTGGGTCTGTGCATGTGTGTGTTTTACTGCATGCGTGCATTAGAGAAGAGGCAGTGCTGGTGCAGTGTGGCCCTCGTGTGGTGGATGGTGGTATGGCCTCACCTTGCGGTCCTTCTGGTACTTGCTCCAGACGTCCTTACTCAGACCCCCTGACGCCTCGCAGGGTTTGTCAGGCGGGACAATGTTGTGGTTGACCAGCGCTGACAGGTGCGTGCGCACGGTGGACAGGTGCCGACAGTACGCCAGCCCTGAGGGGGGAGAGAGAGAGAGACACGTAACATCACCAAGCGCTCTGAGAGGCACCCAACACTGCCCCAACACCACCCAACACCACCCCAATACCACCCCAACACTACCTGAACACCACCTCAATGCCATCCCAACACTACCTCAACAACACCCCAATGCCACCCCAACATTACCTCAACACCACCCAACACCACCCCAATGCCACTCCAACACTACCTCAACACCACCCCAATGCCTCCCCAACACTACCTCAACAACACCCCAATGCCACCCCAACATTACCTCAACACCACCCAACACCACCCCAATGCCACCCCAACACTACCTCAACAACACCCCAATACCCCCAATACTCAACACCACCCCAATGCCACCTCAACACCACTCAACACCACCCCAATGCCACCCCAACACTACCTCAACACCACCCAACACCACCCAAATGCCACCCCATCACTACCCCAGCACCACCAAACACCACCCAAATGCCACCACACTACCCCAACGCCACCAAACACCACCCCAATGCCACCACACTACCCCAACACCACCAAACACCACCCCAATGCCACCCCAGAACTACCTCAACAGCACTCAACACCACCCCAATGCCACCCCAACACCACCTCAGTGCTACCCTGAGATCTCAATATTTAACCCTCGCGTGCACAGGGGCGCTGTTTCGATAGCAGGGGACTGTGTGAGGTTGCTGGGCAGGCTGTAATCACACTCAGTGACACCCAATATTCTGCAGGTTAGGGTTGGGGTTATGGTAGAGTGACCCCACGGCTGTGCTCAGGTGGCACAGGTGGCACAGGTAGCAGGTGAGAGGAGGCGGTCACTCACAGCCATAGAAGGCTCTGGAGACGATCTGCCTCTTCATGTTCTGGCACAGCATCTTCAGAGGGATCCTGCAGAGAGAGAGAGAGAGAGTGAGCGGTGACATCAGCCCCATCAGCAGCACACTCAATCTGCACACCTCACCCCCCCCCCCCCCCCCCATATACATCCCCAAATCAGCACCCCAGTCAGTCTCCCCCCCCCCATACTGACCGGTCGTGGATGCAGGTGCAGCCGGGGGGAAGCTCGATAGACGCGCTGCTGCCCCCGGTGGAGCAGGACAGGCAGGACGACATGTGGCTGCTGCACTCTCCCTGCTGCCATGACAACGGGCTTCCCCCAAAAGCCTGTCCCTCCAGCATCTCCCCATGGTCTGAGAGCGAGAGAGAGAGAGAGAGAGAGAGAGAGAGAGAGAGAGAGAGAGAGAGAGAGAGAGAGAGAGCAAGAGCAAAAGAGAGAGAGAGAGAGAGAGAGAGAGACAGAGAGACAGAGAGAGTGAGAAAAAGCTATGTAACACTATGTTCTACATATTCAGACTCATGGTAAACCTCTCCTCCTTCAGGGCTGTTTTATGATGTAATCGGTCAGTTACATGTAACTACAGGTCCCCACTGAGCCTCAGTGCTCAGATATTCACACAAGGCTGGCTTATTTGAACAGCCCTACCTCTGTTATCACAGTGCTATTTACAGTCATACAGTACATATGCAAACCCCAAAATATGTAACCCCCAAAATAATCTCACTTCTGCAGTCACACTCTGCAAAAACGTAAAGCTGTCCCAAAATCCACCCCCCAATCTTTCTCTCACTGGCTCCTCAGCTCCACCATGAGGCCAATTAAGGTACTGATCAATCTTTCCCGATTCTGATTAAAATCATTAAAATGAGTTATTTGGAGCATAATGTTTTAAAGGTTATACGTAATGTACAAGGTATACACATTTTTTGTTGCTGGAAAACATTGTAACATTGTAAAAAAAAACACATTATTATCGGAACTGGAAAAGCATGCACCTGTGACAAAGGCAGCGAAATGAAACCCAAGTCAGGTGAGACCTCGTTATGATGTCACAGAATGCAGACACAACACGGGCAAACAGAAGCTTTCACAGAGTTGACCGCGAGAAGGAAACATGCTGGATGCATTTCACTGGAACAACAGAAACAGGAAACAAAAACAAGAGACGGAAGAGCATGTATTCGCAAACGCACAGGTACACACACACACACACACACACACACACACACACACACGTAAACACACAGGCACACACACACAAGCACAAAGACAGACACACACAGACACACACACGCAACAGGCAAACAGGTGCACACACGCGCACAAACACAGACAGACAGACATACATACTACTCACACACACACACACACACGCACGAGCGCACACATACAAACAAAAACATGAACAGCAACACGAAAAAATGCTCTTCACCTTAATTCTTCAGGTTGGAGCTGATGGCCTGTCATAAATAGCCTCTCATTGGTTGTTACAAAAAACAAAACAAAAAACAAAAAACAAACAAAAAAAAAACCGGAAGGCAGATTGACATTTGTATCGGTTTTCGGTTGGTTTGTTTTTGGGGCTATGTGAGTTTGAGTGCTTATTCTGGAGGCAATGAGCAACGTGTTCACAGAACGATCCATGTTTCTACTTCAGCAGAACCCCACAGACCGATGGTGATGGAAAGGAACTCGGTGAAGAATTACAGTGAACAGCATTGCACGACACAGGGCCAACACAAGGGAGAGCTAACCGAAGCAAGAGGGAAGGCTAAAGAAACAAAAAAAATACAGAGAAGAGATTCCTTACAGGTATGCAGAGATACACACGTAATTAAAACAAAATAAAATAAAGAAGATCTCGGTGCAAATATCATGCAGAATAGTCAAGCACGTTGCAGTAGAAACGAACAAACGAACGAACGAACGAACGAACGAACGAACGAACGAACGAAAGCAACCCAAAGCGTAACTCACAAAGTAAGGAGGTGCCAAGCGGTGCAAAAGAAGACAGCAAATAATCAAAGCATTTTACCCCGCCCCCCAGAGCCCAGACCCAACAGTGCTGTGAGGAGAGGCCGCCGCCCCCTCCTGACCTCTGACCCCTGACACAAACACAAACCCTCGAAAGGGCGGCCGGAGCCGTTTTTACGGACGCCAGGGAAGGTGTTTTTCGGCTGGACACGCCGTGCTAGACTAGTCTTTGGCCTGGCACACCCAGCTAAGCACTTCCTGGGTTTCATATAAGATTAAGATCAGTTTGAGTGGCGTTCGGTCTCGGGAGTGACAGGGAGTTTGACAGAAGACGGCCCGGACCGGGCCTTTCATCCTGAACGTCCGGATCTTGCGTCCTCAACCTGACCACACATTTGCTTGCATAGAAGAGAGAGAGAGAGAGAGAGAGAGAGAGAGAGAGAGAGAGAAAGGGAGAGACGGAGAGAGGAGGATCCAGGTGTTTTGGGAAATTTGGAACGAGGGCACTGAGAAGAGACACACTCTGGGCAGAAGCTGATCTCACGGTGGGGGGCATCGCGTGACACGGTGGAGAAGTGAGGACCGTGAGGAGGTGACTCACTTTAAAATGGGCAAACAAACACACGGTCGAGGCGCGGTCGGGGCGTTTGGAGGTGGTACACAAGCCAGGTGACCAAGTATGGTCAAAGGGTTTAGAACATCGCCAAATTACATCCAATTACAACAGTGCAAAAAAGGGGGAGATTGTTTCTCAGCCTGGCATCATATGAAAATGCCATTCAGAGCTAAATATGCTACATTAGCCCTAATGGTTCAACTGCTGGACAGAGATAAAGCACAAATTTTGAAAGGTAGGAAACTTCTAATCACATTGAGATGGGCAACTGTAGGAAACGGTAATAGTGTACAGGTGCAATTTAGGGCATTACTGATTCAGGTAAAGTAAGTAAACCAAGCAACCTTCTGCACCTGCCCCAAGCGACCCTCTACACCTGCCCCCAGCAACCCTCTCCAACTGCCCCCAGCAACCCGCTCCACCCCCAGGGACCCACTCCACCCTCAGCAACCCTCTCCACCCCCAGTGACCCTCTCCACGTGCAGCTGTCAAATGTGCTCAGTTCCTCCACACTCCCTAATAGTCTCTCCCACCCTCTCAAATTCAAATTCAAGTTTCCTGACTGGCGAGTACAAATTCCTAAAGCACATAACAAACGCAGCAAAACAAAGCAAACTCTCTCTTCATCTCTATCTCTCTCTTTCTCCCTCCCTCTCCCTCCCCCTCGGTCACTCCGTCACCCAGTCTCGGCGGGAGCTGCCATGGCAACGCGGCGCTCCGCTCTCCCGATTGGCTCCCTGCAGCACTGTTGGGTGGGGGTGAGGTGAGCAGGGTCTGGTGTTGGGAGATAAAAACCTTTCATGGCATTTGAGTCTGTGAGGTTCCGCGAGCAGATCATTGAGATCATTGCGTGAAGTCTATCTTCCTCCTCCTCGTCGTCGTCCAGCGAGGGCGCGCGACTGCCCGTCGTGTGGTGGTAGTTTATAGTGACTGCTCGGGTAATAAGAGAACACAGTTTAGCACCCTCCAAAGAGAGCCTCCTCACTCACTCGCTACTCATTCAATACTCACTCACAACTCACTAATTACGGACCACTCGCAACTCACTAATTACTGACTACTCACTCACAACTCACTGATTACTGAGCACTCGCAACTCACTAATTACTGACTACTCACTCACAACTCACTAATTACTGACCACTCACAACTCACTAATTACTGACTACTCACAACTCACTAATTACTGACTACTCACTCTCAACTCACTGATTACTGACTACTCACTCACAACTCACTAATTACTGACTACTCACTCACAACTCACTAATTACTGACTGCTCACTCACAACTCGCTAATTACTGACAACTCACAACTCATTAATTACTGACTACTCACAACTGAGTAATTACTGACCACTCACACCTCACTAATTACAGACTACTCACTCACAACTCACTGATTACTGACTACTCACTCACAACTCACTAATTACTGAGTGCTCACTCACAACTCACTAATTACTGACAACTCACTCACAACTCACTGATTATGACCACTCACAACTCACTAATTACTGACCATTCACTCACAACTCACCAATTACTGACTACTCACAACTGAGTAATTACTGACCACTCACACCTCACTAATTACAGACTACTCACTCACAACTCACTAATTATTGACTACTCACTCACAACTCACTAATTACTGACTACTCACTCACAACTCACTAATTACTGACTGCTCACTCACACTGACTGCTCGCTCAGGATTTGCTAACACACTCACTGCAACACTCAACTCAGTCTCATATTCACACATAACACAGACACACTCCCACTCTCTCTGTCTCTCGCTCACACACATCTCTGAGGTTCCTCTCTACACTGTAATGGGGTGCAATGTCCCCTGACAACTTTCTCTGTGGTTCCAAAACAAAAATCTTCCATGTCAAACACAGACCCAGCTGGGTCCTGATTGGTAAGATTCAGGAACAGTATAATTGGTCGCGATTCAGGAAGACCAGCTTGGGACTCTAGAGGGAGACTACAGAACTGCTTTCATGCACAGGTGTAAGAGTGACTGAACCATTGGTCCCCACATGCAGACCTCTTCCTGCCAACACCCTGCCAAGCCCCGCCCAGCCCCACCCAGCCCCACCCCGCCCAGCTCCACCTAGCCCCACCCCGCCCAGCTCCCACCCAGCCCCACCACCCAGCCCCACCCCACCCAGCCCCACCCAGCCCCACCCCGCCCCACCACCCAGCCCCACTCGGCCCCACCCGGCCATCCCCCACGCAGGCCTGCTTGCCCACGGTGTGATGTCATTGGCCCACAGACTCACTGGACTCGTGGCGGTGGCCAGGGTAGACGATGCGGAAGACGTAGTCAGCAGCGACCTCCTCCTCTCTCCCAACCTCCTCCCCCCCAAGACGGGCCGTACTGTTCCTCTTCCTCAGCTTGGGGAAGACCTTACCCTGCAGAACACACACACACACACACGCACACACCCATATACACATACACACACACACCCATATACACGTACATACACACGCACACACCCATATACACGTACACACACACACACCCACACGCACACATACACACACACATGCACACGCACACAGGTGCACACACACGTACACACACACACACACACACACACACACGCACACACACACACACACACACACACACACACACACACACACACACACACACACACACACACACACACACACACATGCACACATGCATGAATCTGGCTTGTCCTCCACAGCAGCACCTTTTGTGTGTCTCTAACTGGTCCGTTTCTAAAAGGCTGGTCTCAGACATGCCGGGTGGTCTGAAACAGGTTAGTTTTTAACTGGCCGGTCTCCAGCGGGCTGGTCTCTAACAGGCTCAGTGTGTCAGTGTGCAGACAGGCCCGCAGTGGAACACGGGGGGGTCTGGCCTAATTAATCTGTGGGGACAGCTGTGTCCGTCTCTGGTCCAGCGAAAGCCAGCCCACCAGCGCACCACAGGCCCGTCTGAGGGGCTTAGCTCCCCTAATGTGTGCACTCCACACCACTCCCTCTAATGCCGGGGAGACGCTGATTACTGGCATTTACTGATTAATCAGGAAACACTGCTCCAGACTGTCGCTAGGGCAACAAGTGATCGGCTTTTTGGCTGCACACAGCCCTCTGCCTCTGACAGAGCCAACTGAGGACCTGAGAAACGAGCGATTCGTTATTAATGAGGACAAGGCACGCCCCTAATTTGGGTACGCCCCTTAGCGAGCACAGGCAGCCGGTCAGAGGGGGTGTGGCCTCACCTTGCCCCGCTGGGACCAGAGGGGGGGCTCCAGCTGCCCACGGGGGAGCAGGCCGCTCTCCAGGCAGGACAAGAAGGCCAGCAGGTGTCCCCCAGGGGGGAAGTGCAAGGGGGGGCGCTGGATGCCATCCTGGCTCACCAGCACCAGGGTGCCCCCGGAGTCCGCTGGAGAAAGGTACAAACACACCTCAGGCCAGGTACTCACATACAGACACACCTCACTACAGGTACTCACATACAGACACACCTCACTACAGGTACGCACATACAGACACACCTCAGGTCAGGTACTGACATACCGACACACCTCACTACAGGTACGCACATACAGACACACCTCAGGCCAGGTACTCACATACAGACACACCTCAGGCCAGGTACTCACATACAGACACACCTTACAACAGGTACTCACATACAGACATACCTCAGGCCAGGTACTCACATACAGACACACCTCACTACAGGTACTCACATACAGACACACCTCACTACAGGTACGCACATACAGACACATCTTACGCCAGGTACTCACATACAGACACACCTCACTACAGGTACTCACATACAGACACACCTCACTACAGGTACGCACATACAGACACACCTCACGACATGTACAGATTCAAAGCGAGAGTCACAGATGATGCAGACGGCCACCAGGGGGCGCTGTGCTGCGGCACTCACCTCGCTGATGACAGTGGAGGCACACGATCTGGCGGATAGGCACAGTCAGAGCATAGTCCCAGTATATACTGAGGGAGAGAGAGAGCGAGGGAGAGAGAGGGAGAGGGAGAGGAAGAGAGGGAGAGAGAGGGAGAGAGGAGGAGAGAGAGAGCGAGGGAGAGAGGAAGAGAGAGGGAGAGAGGGAAAGAGAGAGAGAGGGAGAGGAAGAGAGGGAGAGAGAGGGAGAGAGAGAGGGAAAGAGAAAGAGAGAGAGAGAGGGAGAAAGCAACAGGAATGGAGAATGGAGGGGAGAGGCAGAGAGATATTTTAGTGATTTTACTTGTGTTTATTATTTAAATATCAGTTTCTTTCTAAGTTTCCATTTCTGTCCTCTACAGTCACAGTGCATACCACGGATACTCAAATCTGGACCTCGAATCCAAATCCAGCCCTGGTTTTCTTTTCCCCCTTGGTAATTAACGAGGCAATTAGTGCTACTGATTGGCCAGACTCTCTTCACACCTGACTCCCAGGTAAAGGGAGGGTGGAACACCAGGAGCTCTAGGACCCTGAGGGCCGTGATTTGAGCGACGACGCGTTCAGAATCGTGTGGGCGGGGCCAGCACCTGTTCTCCAGGTGGCAGTCTCCCAGCGTTCCGTTGATCAGCTGATTTGGGGTCCACTTGAGGGTGAGGTTCTCCCCCGCCTGGTGGAGAGAGAGGTACCCCCGCAAAACCTCCATGTCCTTCTTCTGCAGAGAGAGAGAGAGAGAGGGAGAGAGAGAGAGAGAGAGAGAGGGAGAAGGAAAGACGAGACACAGAAATGAGGGAGAGGTGATGTACTGTGCGGGGCAGCTGAAATATGGCCGCCCTCACGACGGGGTGGGGGGCCGACGGCTGCCGCAGGATTCAACCGCCCGGCTTCACGCCGAACCTCGATTAGGAATAAATTTCCCCCTCCCAGCAGGGCTGGCTCATTTACAGTATCGACTGCGAAAACCCCGTCCGTCAAACAAAGCTGCCAGCCAGCAGCTGAGCTCAGCACATCCGCGTCCAAACGCCCCGGCCAAACAACCGCGCCGAGAGACGGTCAGTCAGTCGCCGGATTTATTACTACTGCTCTCCGTGTGCGTCTACGCCATAATCACCCCGCCCCGCCCCCGTTAACATCACTAATAATCCTGCCATTGACTGCGCTGGTATCATACCTGTATCCGTAGAAACAGGGTGAGAGAGGAGAGCAGAGAGAGAAAGGGAGTGAGAGAATAAGAGGAGAGCGTTTCCTGTTTCCTGTTTCCTGGCTCACACTTCTCCTGTTCTCAGTCAGTGAAACGGGCCATGGTCTATTAATCACAGTCTGATTAATATTCATGATTACAGAAATTGATTAATATTCATAACTCCCCCAGGTCTGCTGGTATGGATTTCTGCTAGAGGGGGGGGTGGAGGGTCACTGACCCAGGTTTAAGCTGTAAGGGGGGCCACTGGGGGGTCAGATTAAAGCAGCCCACACACAAGCATGTGTGGATCCTGTATGGTTGTGCACATACTTCTACTCTGTGTTTCACCTCACTCTGTGTGTGCAGGTCTACCTGTGTATGTGTGAGAGTGTGCATGCATGCAGTATGTGTGTGAGTATGTGTGTGTGTGTATGGATGCATGCAGTATGTGTGTGTGTGTGTGTGTGTGTGTGCATGCTGTATGTGTGTGTGTGTATGCACGCTGTGTGTGTGTGTGTGCATGCTGTATGTGTGTGTGTGTGTGTGTGTGTATGGATGCATGGTGTGTGTGTGTGTGTGTGTGTGTGTATGCATGCTGTATGTGTGTGTGTGTGCATGCTGTGTGTGTGTGTGTGTGAGTGTGTGTGCATGCTGTATGTGTGTGTGTGTGTGTGTATGGATGCATGCTGTGTGTGTGTGTGTGTGTGTGTGTGTATGCATGCTGTGTGTGTGTGTGTGTGTATGGATGCATGCTGTGTGTGTGTGTGTGTGTGTGTGTGTGCATGCTGTGTGTGTGTGTGTGTGTGTAGGGATACATGCTGTATGTGTGTGTGTGTGTGTGTGTGTGTGTGTGCGTATGTGTGTGTGTGTGTTCTGGCTCACCGGCTGCACCAGCACGTTGTTCTTGCCGTAGAGCAGGTGTGTTCGTGAGTTCTGGTGCAGCGACTCCACGTATTCACGCGCCGACGCAGCGAACCTGTCCTCCGACATGCTGCCGCTGGACTGCCGCTTCCGGATCTGGGAGGACAGGAAACGCCGTTACAACGTCACAGCAACGTAACGGCAACGTCACGGCAACGTCACAGCAACATCACAGCAACGTCACAGCAACATCACAGCAACATTACAGGCAACGTAACGACAACGTCACAGCAACATCACAGCAACGTCACAGCAACATCACAGCAACGTCACAGCAACGTAACGGCAACGTCACAGCAACGTCACAGCAACGTAACGACAACGTCACAGCAACGTAACGACAACGTCACAGCAACATAATGACAAGGTCTCAGCAACGTAACAACAACGTCACTGCAACATCACAGCAACGTAACGACAACGTCACTGCAACATAATGACATCTCAGCAACGTAACGGCAACGTCACGTCAACATAATGACAACGCCACATCAACATTACGACAACATCACAGCAACATAATGACAACGTCTCAGCAACATAACAACAACATCACAGCAAAATAATGACAACGTCTCAGCAACGTAACAACAACGTCACAGCAACATAATGACAACGCCACATCAACATTACGACAACGTCACAGCAACATAACGACAACAATAGCAATGTGTGTCAACATCACATCAATATCATAACAACATGACATGAAGGAGGTGAAGCAGGGCAGGGTGGGGCAGCGCAGGACGGGGTGGGGTAGGGTAGGACAGGGCAGGTCGGGGTGGGGCGAGCAGGGCAGGGTGGGGCAGGGCAGGCGGGGCAGGGTAGGGTAGGACAGGCAGGTCGGGGTGGGGCAAGGCAGGGCAGGGTGGGGCAGGGCAGGGCGGGGCGGGGTAGGACAGGGCAGGTCGGGGTGGGGCGAGGCAGGGCAGGGTAGGACAGGGCAGGGCAGGGTGGGGCGAGGTAGGGCAGGGCAGGTCGGGGTGGGGCGAGGCAGGGCAGGGTGGGGCAGTTTAGGGCGGGGCGGGGTAGGACAGGGCAAGGTGGGGTGGGGCGAGGCAGGGCAGGGTAGGACAGGGCAGGGCAGGGTGGGGCGAGGTAGGGCAGGGCAGGTCGGGGTTGGGTGAGGCAGGGCAGGGTGGGGCAGGGCGGGGCAGGGCGGGGCAGGGCAGGTCGGGGCAGGGCAGGGCAGGGCAGGGTGGGGCGGGGCAGGGCAGGGCAGGGCAGGGTGGGGCGAGGCAGGGCGAGGCAGGGCGGGGAAGGGTAGGGCAGCGCAGGATGAGGCGGGGTAGGGTAGGACACGGCAGGTCGGGGCAGGGCAGGGTGGGGCAGGGCGGGGCAGGGCGGGGCGGGGCATTCTCACCCCCAGGGCGGGTCTCCTGCTGGGTGAGGGGTCCTGGCCCCGGTGGGCCCCGTGGATCCGGTGCCTCTGGACCAGCTCATTGGCTGACGGGTCGGTCCAGAAGTGATCCGAGGTTTTTAACTTGGTGTACTCCAGCGCACAAGGCCCAACTGAGGAGGGAGGGGCGAGGAGACAAAGACAGAAAAGAACGAGAGAGAGAGAGAGAGAGAGAGAGAGAGAAACGAAGGATAGGAGTGAGAAGTATGCAAGGTGGAAACAAAGATTATAGCCACACCAAACATATGGGGCCTATTTTCCCCCCAAATCCTTATTGCAATTATAATTTTTATTGCAAAGACAACAACAACAATAACATCATTAAACGATTATTATATTAGAAGACATTTTAAGAGGTGTTATATGTCCATTGCAGGTGCATTCCACATCTCCCAGAAGTGTGTTGCAGTTGTGTTGAAGGTGCGTTACAGGTATGTTGCAGGTGCGTAAAAGGTGAGTTGTAGATGCTTTATAGGTGCATTACAGGTGCATTATAGGTGTGTTATAGGTGCATTATAGATGCGTTATAGATGCATAATAGGTGCGTTATAGGTGAATTATAGATGTGTTATGGGTGTGTTGTAGGTTCTTTCTAGGTGCGTCGTAGGTGTACTGTATTAAGTGTGTTAAAGGTGTGTTATAAGTGCGTTGAAGGTGTGTTCAGGGGGAGAGGAGAATGACTCACCCAGCAGAGCTGCCAGGATGGGACCACAGACCAAGTCGTGCATCAAAGCTTCCTTCTCGTAGTACTGACTGCAGATAGACGACAGACCAACACTCAGTACAGACACCTCACCCCCCCTGCACAGAGCAACACTCAGTACAGACACCTCACCCCCCTGCACAGACCAACACTCAGTACAGACACCTCACCCCCCTGCACAGAGCAACACTCAGTACAGACACCTCACCCCCCCTGCACAGAGCAACACTCAGTACAGACACCTCACCCCCCCCTGCACAGAGCAACACTCAGTACAGACACCTCACCCCCCTGCACAGAGAGCAACACTCAGTACAGACACCTCACCCCCCTGCACAGAGCAACACTCAGTACAGAGCAACACTCAGTACAGACACCTCACCCCCCTGCACAGAGCAACACTCAGTACAGACACCTCACCCCCCTGCAACACTCAGTACAACACTCAGTACAGACACCTCACCCCCCCCCCCTGCACAGAGCAACACTCAGTACAGACACCTCACCCCCCTGCACAGAGCAACACTCAGTACAGACACCTCACCCCCCTGCACAGAGCAACACTCAGTACAGACACCTCACCCCCCTGCACAGAGCAACACTCAGTACAGACACCTCACCCCCCTGCACAGAGCAACACTCAGTACAGACACCTCACCCCCCTGCACAGAGCAACACTCAGTACAGACACCTCACCCCCCTGCACAGAGCAACACTCCTCAGTACAGACACCTCACCCCCTGCACAGAGCAACACTCAGTACAGACACCTCACCCCCCTGCACAGAGCAACACTCAGTACAGACACCTCACCCCCCTGCACAGAGCAACACTCAGTACAGACACCTCACCCCCTGCACAGAGCAACACTCAGTACAGACACCTCACCCCCCTGCACAGAGCAACACTCAGTACAGACACCTCACCCCCCTGCACAGAGCAACACTCAGTACAGACACCTCACCCCCCTGCACAGAGCAACACTCAGTACAGACACCTCACCCCCCTGCACAGAGCAACACTCAGTACAGACACCTCACCCCCCTGCACAGAGCAACACTCAGTACAGACACCTCACCCCCCTGCACAGAGCAACACTCAGTACAGACACCTCACCCCCCTGCACAGAGCAACACTCAGTACAGACACCTCACCCCCCTGCACAGAGCAACACTCAGTACAGACACCTCACCCCCCTGCACAGAGCAACACTCAGTACAGACACCTCACCCCCCTGCACAGAGCAACACTCAGTACAGACACCTCACCCCCCCCTGCACAGAGCAACACTCAGTACAGACACCTCACCCCCCTGCACAGAGCAACACTCAGTACAGACACCTCACCCCCCTGCACAGAGCAACACTCAGTACAGACACCTCACCCCCCTGCACAGAGCAACACTCAGTACAGACACCTCACCCCCCTGCACAGAGCAACACTCAGTACAGACACCTCACCCCCCCCCTGCACAGAGCAACACTCAGTACAGACACCTCACCCCCCTGCACACAACCAGACCCTCACCCCCCTGCAGAGCAACACTCAGTACAGACACCTCACCCCCCTGCACAGAGCAACACTCAGTACAGACACCTCACCCCCTCTGCACAGAGCAACACTCAGTACAGACACCTCACCCCCCACAGAGCAACACTCAGTACAGACACCTCACCCCCTGCACAGCAAACACTCAGTACAGACACCTCACCCCCCTGCACAGAGCAACACTCAGTACAGACACCTCACCCCCACTGCACAGGGCAACACTCAGTACAGACACCTCACCCCCCTGCACACAGCAACACTCAGTACAGACACCTCACCCCCCTGCACACAGCAACACTCAGTACAGACACCTCACCCCCCTGCACAGAGCAACACTCAGTACAGACACCTCACCCCCCTGCACAGAGCAACACTCAGTACAGACACCTCACCCCCCTGCACAGCAACACTCAGTACAGACACCTCACCCCCTGCACAGAGCAACACTCAGTACAGACACCTCACCCCCACACAGAGCAACACATCAGTACAGACACCTCACCCCCTGCACAGACCCAGCAACACTCAGTACAGACACCTCACCCCCCTGCACAGAGCAACACTCAGTACAGACACCTCACCCCCTGCACAGAGCAACACTCAGTACAGACACCTCACCCCCCTGCACAGAGCAACACTCAGTACAGACACCTCACCCCCCTGCACAGAGCAACACTCAGTACAGACACCTCACCCCCCTGCACAGAGCAACACTCAGTACAGACACCTCACCCCCCCTGCACAGAGCAACACTCAGTACAGACACCTCACCCCCCTGCACAGAGCAACACTCAGTACAGACACCTCACCCCCCTGCACAGAGCAACACTCAGTACAGACACCTCACCCCCCTGCACAGAGCAACACTCAGTACAGACACCTCACCCCCCTGCACAGTAGCAACACTCAGTACAGACACCTCACCCCCCCCTGCACAGAGCAACACTCAGTACAGACACCTCACCCCCCTGCACAGAGCAACACTCAGTACAGACACCTCACCCCCCTGCACAGAGCAACACTCAGTACAGACACCTCACCCCCCTGCACAGAGCAACACTCAGTACAGACACCTCACCCCCCTGCACAGAGCAACACTCAGTACAGGGGACCCTCCTCACCCCCTGCACAGAGCAACACACAGTACAGACACCTCACCCCCCTGCACAGAGCAACACTCAGTACAGACACCTCACCCCCCTGCACAGAGCAACACTCAGCACAGACACCTCACCCCCCTGCACAGAGCAACACTCAGTACAGACACCTCACCCCCCTGCACAGGGCAACAACACTCTCAGTACCTCAGGGAGCACACCAGTCACCCCCCCCCCTGCACAGAGCAACACTCAGTACAGACACCTCACCCCCCCTGCACAGAGCAACACTTACCACAAATACATCACCACCACCCCTACATTCGACTTGAATAGTGGTGTGTTGGTCTTGAACAATTCGTTCTCTTTTGAACAAATTATTTTGGGTGAACAAAACGTACTGACTCACCTCCCAAAGATTTATTCGTTTGGCTCAGCTCTCAGTTAAGTTGCGAATTTACAATTTGCTGAAGCTGCAGCTACTCTTATTTAACTCTCACTGTCACCATGGGCTGTATGCTAGCAATTAGCCAACGACAGCACTGATCCATTTGAGCGGCATGTGCTCTCTGCGTCACCGCATGACTCTCGTCACTAAAAACCAAAGACAATAAACTATCGAAATGTAAGCAACTGGTATATGCCTAAAGGGATTTTTTAGCATTTGCACTGTAGGCATTGCAAATACTATCTGTGTCGTTGAATAAATGACGTGAAATCGCTTGTGTGCTACGGTGCTGGAGCGGAAGCCCTTCAGACCGGCCTTTTGTTTGTTTCGTTCAATTCGTTCGAAGTTCAAAAGACTCAAATGAACAAGATGAACTGAATGTGCTCAATGCACTGAATGACTCAAATGAACAAAATGTACTGAACGTATTGAATGACTCAAATGAACAAAATGTACTGAATGTATTGAATGACTCAAATGAACAAAATGAATGGATGGTGCTGAAAACCGTGCTCAAACAGTGCTATGACAGCATATTCTCCTCATTTGATAAAAAACTAACGATATAATATCAACGGATTATAGCAATTAAATTAAACTTATTTGTGATTGATATTAAGCCATTAAATGATGTTAGACTTAACTACAAGTCTTTGTGTCAACAACAACAAATCAAGAGAATAGAAATATATGAATATAAATCATGGAGCAAACCAGAGTTTAAAATATAATAAAGGTAGCCTATTTCAAGATCAACAAACGAGAAATTACAGTCAAGAAAAGCGATAATAACATGAATAGAGAATAATTCAAATAAACACATGAATAGTAAAATAAACTAAATAAAAATACAAAACCCCTCTGGGACTTCAGTTGATTACGACCATGTAGGTTACATAGCCTATATATTTTATATACTGAGTAACTTGCAAATTGGCATTTAAGAAGACCGCTGTCTAACTTATTATGCAACTATACACAGCCGGGACCTCGTCAGTCATCACCACCGATAGCCTTCCATTACAGTTTCATACTGTATCTACCAGTTAGCCCTGCCCACTTTCCCAGAGTCCTAGGCAACGCAGGAAGACTAAGACTGATATTGGAGAATCAATGTTGTAACAGCTGCTGAAAATGTTCAAGTGCAATAGTTGTAAACTGTGCTCAGCAGTAACTTCTGTTTAGATAGTAACTTCTGTTTAGTCATTGAACTAAGGGTGAATTCACACCGTGAAGCTGTGTGAGGGAAAGACGTTGCACTGACTCAGGCTGTTAACCTCGGTGATTAAAGAGCACACGTTCTTTTGAGGAGGAAGCTTTATCTCGTAGCATCTAGGCAGGAGAAAACAGCTGCAGACTCTTCGAATTGTTATGCTGCACTGTTGAGAGCACCTGCGTTTTGTCAGGAGCTGTAAGTGTATAATCTGAGCTAGAGCCAGAGAGGGAGGACTAAAAAGTGAATACTATATTCGGCAAGTGAATGTTTTATTAATGTTCAAGTAAGCAAAAAATAACTTATAGATAACAACTTGAAAACCCTGAAAGTGCAGTACAGGGGCAGTTTTGGTTTGGGTGGAGTTGGGGGTGAGTACAGGGGCAGTTGTGGTTTGGGTGGAGTTGGGGGATGAGTACAGGGGCAGTTTTGGTTTGGGTGGAGTTGGGGGTGAGTACAGGGGCAGTTTTGGTTTGGGTGGAGTTGGGGGTGAGTACAGGAGCAGTTGTGGTTTGGGCGGAGTTGGGGGTGAGTACAGGGGCAGTTGTGGTTTGGGTGGAGTTGGAGGTGAGTACAGGGGCAGTTGTGGTTTGGGCGGAGTTGGGGATGAGTACAGGGGCAGTTGTGGTTTGGGTGGAGTAGAGGGGTGAGTACAGGGGCAGTTGTGGTTTGGGTGGAGTTGGGGGGATGAGTACAGGGGCAGTTTTGGTTTGGGTGGAGTTGGGGGTGAGAGTACAGGGGCAGTTTTGGTTTGGGTGGAGTTGGGGGTGAGTACAGGAGCAGTTGTGGTTTGGGCGGAGTTGGGGGTGAGTACAGGGGCAGTTGTGGTTTGGGTGGAGTTGGAGGTGAGTACAGGGGCAGTTGTGGTTTGGGCGGAGTTGGGGGTGAGTACAGGGGCAGTTGTGGTTTGGGTGGAGTAGAGGGGTGAGTACAGGGGCAGTTGTGGTTTGGGTGGAGTTGGGGATGAGTACAGGGGCAGTTTTGGTTTGGGTGGAGTTGGGGGTGAGTACAGGGGCAGTTGTGGTTTGGGTGGAGTTGGGGGTGAGTACAGGGGCAGTTTTGGTTTGGGTGGAGTTGGGGGTGAGTACAGGGGCAGTTTTGGTTTGGGTGGAGTTGGGGGTGAGTACAGGGGCAGTTATGGTTTGGGTGGAGTTGGGGGTGAGTACTGGGGCAGTTGTGGTTTGGGTGGAGTTGGGGGTGAGTACTGGGGCAGTTGTGGTTTGGGTGGAGTAGGGGGTGAGTACTGCTGGGTCGGTACCTGGCATTGTCCACAATGTACTGGACGACTTTGTCCAGAACCTTTTCAAAGAGGGCCGTCCGCACCCAGATGTGCTTTATGGCCTGCGCGGAGAGGGGGGGCAGGGCCCGCCCGGCACTCGAACCCGCGGCTGATCCCTGCCGCCGCAAAGGCTCCTGAGCTGAGCTCTGCATCCTCCTGAGAGAGAGACAGGGGGAGAGAGAGAGAGAGAGAGAGAGAGAGAGAGAGGGGGGGAGAGAGAGAGAGGAAGAGAGGGAGACAGAGAGAGGGAGAGAGAGAGATAGAGAGAGAGAGAGAGGAAGAGAGGGAGACAGAAAGAGAGAGGAAGAGAGGGAGACAGAGAGAGGGAGAGAGGGAGAGAGAGAGAGAGAGAGAGAGAGAGACTATACACATCACATCCTGCATATACAGTACAATACAACAGCGACAGCTGGAACTGAACAGGCTGCATTATCTTTAACACCAGCAGGTGGCAGCATGCCTCAGAGTCTGAATCAGAGTTACCAGGTGAGGTGTGTTACACGGCAAGAGTTTAGGTGACAAGTCCTAAAGGCATTTTCTCGTATTAAGATGTTGATTAAGCGAGAAAATAATAATGCACGTATAGTTTTTTTTCAAATGTATAAGTAGGAAAAATTCCTTGCAAAGTGTTTCGTTTCTGACATGGTGTCTCCGTTCTGTATGAACGTACTTCAATTTCTCTTCTGATTGGCAGCCTGCCACTAGAATGAGTCAGTCTTGATTGGTTAAAATGGAAAAAACCTTATGCTCCACATGACTAATACAAAATATTCCTGTACTGGGAGCATGAGAATACTGTTTCTTTTAGGATAAAAATCTTTCTTTGGTTCCTTACATATACTACAATGATTAATAAATTACGATGTTACGGTGGGCACAAGGCCCACCGTAACAGATCAAACTATAGCAAAATGTTTCATGCAGCGGCACAAGAACTATCCTTAGCTGTCGTTCATGAGCTCATCAATAAACTTAGCTAAAATATCAGACCGCATTAATGAATGGGCTATTTAAACTAAGAACAGAAGGCCAGGAACAGACCTGTCCTTCCTGGAACAGGGTCCCCACGCCTTTCCTCTGTCCTTTTCAAAAGAGGACATCACTCAGTACAGTCGGCGGGACTTCCTGTTTGTGATGCGGAGGCTTCCTGAGTGCAGGAAAGGGCCTCTCGGAGTAGCTCATTCAGATCTGCAGCAGGCGGCCTCTACAGGACAAGGACCTAATCTATTCACTTAGAGAACAGCCCAGAGCTCACATAATCTACACCAAATACAACCGCTCGCCGTTACAATAGCTTTATATTAGCATTTCGCTCGGACAAACGGTCGCATTAAAGTGTGCGTCGAAAGGCCGCACGCTGACATTTTCACGTTCGCTGCCCCCGAGCTCCGTCTGTTCCTGCTCTGCCCCCAGCAACATCCAGATAACTCGACAGCAACCAGATAACCCGATTAAACACAAAACCGATCTGCCCAATTAGCCCTGCTCGCTGGTGAGGGCGGGGCTCTGACTGCGACCAACCGCATTTCAGACCTTCAGAAAACGCCACGTCAAACCCAAACGCAGTCAGCCAATGAGAAGCAGCAAAGCTCTGAGGAGTGGGGTGATGGTGTTGGGTTAGATGTTGGTGACAGTGATGGTGTTGGGTTAGTTTACAATGATAGTGGTGGTGTTGGTGTCGCATTAGTTGTTGGTGGTAGTGATGATGTTGGTGTTGGGTTAGTTGTTAGTGATAGTGATGGTGATGGGTTAGTTGTTGGTGATAGTGATGGTGTTGGGTTAGTTGTCAATGATAGTGGTGGTGTTGGTGTCGCATTAGTTGTTGGTGATAGTGATGTTGCAGGTGTTGGGTTAATTGTTGGTGATAGTGATGGTGCAGGTGTTGGGTTAATTGTTGGTGATAGTGATGGTGCAGGTGTTGGGTTAATTGTTGGTGATAGTGATGGTGCAGGTGTTGGGTTAATTGTTGGTGATAGTGGTGGTGCTGGGTTAGTTCTGGGTGAGAGTGATGATGCTGGTGTAGGTTTTCGGTTAGTTGTTGGTGATAGTGATGGTGTTGGGTTAGATGTTGGCAATAGTGATGGTGTTGGGTTAGTTGTTAGTGATGGTGATGGTGTTGGGTTAGATGTTGGCGATAGTGATGGTATTGGGTTAGTTGTTGGCGATAGTGATGGTGTTGGGTTTGTTGTTAGTGATAGTGATGTTGTTGGGTTAGTGGTTGGTGATAGTGATGGTGTTGGGTTAAATGTTGGCGATAGTGATAGTGATGGTGATGGTGCAGGTGTTGTGTTAGTTGTTAGTGATAGTGATGGTGTTGGGTTAGTTGTTGGCAATAGTGATGGTGTTGGGTTAGTTGTTAGTGATGGTGATGGTGTTGGGTTAGATGGTGGCGATAGTGATGGTGTTGGGTTAGTTGTTACTGATAGTAATGGTGTTGGGTTAGATTTTGGCGATAGTGATGGCGTTGGGTTAGAACTTGGCGATAGTGATGGTGATGGTGCTGGGTTAGTTGTTGGCGATAGTGATGGTGCAGGCGTAGGCGTTGGGTTAGTAGTTAGTGACAGTGATGGTGCTGGTGCTGGTGCGGGCGTGGCCTCAGACCTGGTGGCCTCGGCTTGCTGCTGCAGCTGCTCCTGCACCTTGCGGCACACCTCCCCCACCGTCTCGTTCACCTTCCCCATCTTAGTGAAGAGAGCGGCGATCTTATCACTGCGCAGAAAACCTGCAGCCCGCCGCTTCAGCATGTGCCCCAGACAGGCCTCGATCGTACCTGCGGAGGAGAGAGAGAAAGGGGGGCGTGGAGGGAGGGAGGGAGAGAGAGAATAAGGGAAAGAGGGAGAGAGGAAAGGGAGAGGGAGCGTGCTGTAGTTATTTTCAAAACTTCGGATTCTTTTATTAAAGAAAATTGTTCCCAGGTAATTTTGATCCCTCTGCAGTACAATCACGACAAGAGGAAACAATTAACTTTCATAAAAGTACCGCAATACAATTTTCTACAGGTCTATGTGGACTAGTTTACATTCCATGTCCAGAAAAGAAAACAAAATCTAGACAATACGAAGGTATAATCTATAACATACCGACAATTACAATAAAAAATAATATTCATCATCATAATAATGATCAGAGGCAGTTCAAAATAGACAGCGTGACTCATAATACATCACATCATCATATCAACACATTACATTCCACAGTACACAATGCACAATTATGCAATACTCTTATGTAAGAGGGGGACCCATCTCTCATAAAAATAAACCTTGCCAGAAGCCATACCACCATGCACCCTGCTCCTGCTGAATGGCTAAATCTAAGCGTGGGCTTGGTTAGTACTTGGATGGGAGACCTCCAGGGAAAACTAAGCTGCTGTGGGAAATGGTGTTGGTGGGCCGGTAGGGGGCAATCTTCCCTCTGGTTGAGCAAACCCCAATGTCCAGTGCTGTGATGGGGACACTGTGCTGTAGGAGACACCGTCTCTCGGATGTAATAATAAACCGAGGTCCCGATTCACTGTGGTCTTTAAAGGTCACATGACACTCATCAAAAAAAATGCAGGGGGTCTCCCAGTGTCCTGGCTGAATCTCAACCTACAGCCTAATCATCGTCTGATTTAGTTAGCTAAAAAATATTCTCTCACTCTGCACCGCAGTTGATGTGCGGTGAGCGTTCTGGCGCAAAATGGCCGCCGTGTATCGCCCAGGTGGGGGTGCTACACATCAGTGGTGGTCGAAGGCGAGTTTCCCCCTCATTGCCGTAAAGCGCTTTGAGGGTGAGAAAAGTGCGATATAAATGCAAGGAGTTATTACCATCGTTATAAATTCATCCCCCTGTACTATTAATCTGCATGTTAATTTTTCAATTTAAAATAGTCCTTAAAGTCTCATAATTAACAGCAGTTGTGGAGAATCTGCCTCAGCTGGAAAGCAATAGCCTTCCCTCTCTCCAGTATTTGGGGTGCCCACGGGTGTGTGCACCCCTGCGTATAGCAGCGAAGCTTTCGCACTGCGGTCACCGCCGGCAACATAATTCACCCCGAGCCGTCTGAGGACCTGTGAAATATTTAAGGCGGGGGGGGGGGGGGGGGGGGGGGGAGAACAAGCCTGTTGCCGCCGACGACGTGGCGTTCCCGGGGCAGGGCTCCTGCATATTTCATGAGGAGGACGACAGCCGGCGAAGCACCATTAAACACCCGCCCCCGTCGGAAGGTAAAACCGAATTAGGGAGTTATGGGCCCCCTCCCTCCCTCCCCCCCCTCCGGTAGAGACACGGCTTCGTTCTGGAGGAGGTGGCAGCAAGGCGCGGGAGACACGCAGGGGTAGCCGAAACAATTAAAGCGGAGCAATAAAAAATGATATTATCCTTTCTGCTGTTTGAGAGAGCCTGAGATTTACGCTCAGCGAGAGCTCGAGTGGCACTGCGATCCTTCAGCGTGATGAACACTGCGTGCTGCTCTGGAGCACTGCGGTAGGGACAGGGTGTGTGTGTGTGTGTGTGTGTGTGTGTGTGTGTGTGTGTGTGTGTGAGAGAGAGACAGAGAGTGTGTGAGAGTGTGTGTGAGAGAGAGTGAGTGTGTGAGAGTATGTGTGAGAGAGAGTGAGTGTGTGTGTGTGTGTGTGTGTGTGTGAGAGAGAGTGTGTGTGAGTGAGTGTGTGTGAGAGTGTGTGTGTGTGTGTGAGAGAGTGTGTGAGAGTGTGTGTGTGAGAGAGAGTGAGTGTATGTGTGTGTGAGAGAGAGCGTGAGTGTGTGTGTGTGTGTGTGCGTGTGAGAGAGAGGTGTGTGTGTGTGTGTGTGTGTGTGTGAGAGAGAGAGAGTGTATGTGTGTGTGTGTGTGTGTGTGTGTGTGTGTGAGAGAGAGTGTGTGTGTGTGTGTGTGTGTGTGTGAGAGAGAGTGTGTGTGTGTGTGTGTGTGTGACAGAGAGAGAGAGAGAGTGTGTGTGTGTGTGTGTGAGAGAGAGAGAGTGTGTGTGCACTGTGAGCTGTTGTCACACACAGAGCCTATATTTAAGCCCCCCAGGCCAGCCGGTGGCAGCAACAGATCAGAATCAGAGGGAATAACTGCCTGCAGAAAAACAGCGTTTAGCAGCTTATATAAGCCTGCAGCCTCTCCAGTGTGGCCCTATAACCTCCTCACGCTCTCACACACTCTCTTTCTCTCTCTCTCTCCCTCTCTCTCTCTTCTCTCCTCTCTCTTCTCTCTCTCTCTCTCTCTCTCACACACACACACTCACAACACACACAATCACAAAGTCACACACATGCACTCTCACACACAAACACACACACTCAAACACACGCACATGCACATGCACACACACAACATACATACACTCAAACATACACACACTTTAGAACAAACATACACTCACACAACAATACAACATACGCAAACACGTACACACACATTCACATACAGCACACAAACACACAACATACACAGACATATATTTATCTAATTTATCTACTTATCCACGCATTTCTTACTGTACATATTGTAAATGGAATAAGTATAACAATTACATGATATAGTCACACACTATACATTTGATGTCACTTCAACATGCTATTCAATGAACTGTTTTAATGACTGATGTCCATTTTCCTGTGTACCTTCTGAACATGTGGATACTTTCACTGAATATACGCCATTCAATCACACAATGAGGACAAACATCCTCTGATTACAGAGATGTGCCTACCAATGAGGTAAATTACACTTGTCTCTGTGAACAAGTGTGTCATCAAAACCAAAAGTGTTCCTGAACAATTTTGAGCTGGGGTGCTTAACCCTGGGAGAGGGTCTCCATTCAGCAAATGGCGATGACGCTGAACGGCATCACTAATGTTTGCTGCACAGTCACAGTCTTCACTCAACAGGAAAAGGCATCTGTGTTGTGCGGGTCTCTGTCAAAGCAAATGGAGGTTATGAAGCCCTGGGCTAGTGCAGTGCTAACGCTAACGCTAACACAGGCCGAGGGGCTGAAGCACAGGGGGCACCGAGGCATCCGTCTCCCTTTAGCTCGTTAGCTCGTTAGCTCGTTAGCTCTTTGGCGCGAGCCACTTAATTAAAACTGGGTGGCATTTGAGAGAAGGCGTGTTGTTTTGGGGGGGGGGGGGGGGGCCCGAGCGAGCGGAGGGAGGGAAAGCCGCGGCGATTGACGAGAGGGACGTTAATCCCCGTCATCCATCCGGGCGGCCGACGGGCGTCATCGGCGCACCCGATCGGCTCCTCCGGCAGCACGTGGCGCGATGAGTCACGCTAATTGACAGAAATGAACTGTGTTACAGAGTGACTCGCTGTTGGCGAGGGCCCGGGGGGGAGGGGGGACGGGGGGGGATGCTGTCTGACTCATCGGCCCCACCCCACCCTTGTGATCGCTGCACGCTCTAGATCCCCAAGCCCTGCGCAGGGGGGAGGGGGTGCTGTCTTTTTTTTTGGGGGGGGGGTTTCATCGCTCTGAAGATCTTGTAATATACTGCGTACACACGGGACGCCGTCCGCTGGCTGAGCTGTGATTACCTTCTCTGAGGTCTTTTCCGTTTCGCATCTTCAAGCCTGACGGCGCACGATCAGAAACACGGCCAAGAAATAGCCGGCTCTATCTCGCTCGCTCTTTTCAAGAACGGGGTGTAAAAAACGGTTTAACTCCACGCGCCAGCTGCATGTCATGTCACTTCCCAGCCCGGCCGTTTGAAGAGGAGAGAGAGACAGACACAGACAGTCTCCTCTGTGATCTGCGTTGTAGAGGCAAGGCCGTGGTCTTCGGTGGGAGGTCTTTAATGTCGCGCTGTGTGCGGCTCAGACGCCTCACCGCTGCAGCCGGGGCTAATGAGTTTGCCCCGGCTGGCCGTTCGGTTGTGTAACGCCTTCCCCACGTCCGCTCTCTCCGCCCGGCACGGCTCTCAGCAACCGGGCCTGGCCATTAAACAGCACCTCCTCCCAACACACTGCCCAAACACAACACCCAACACACCACCCAACACCACCCAAACACACTACCCAACACCGCCCAAACACCACCCAACACACCACCCAACACCACACAAGCACCGCCCAAACACCACCCGAATGCCGACCGAGCACCACCCAACACACCACCCAACACACCACCCAAACACACTACCCAACACCGCCCAAACACCACCCAACACACCACCCGACACCACCCAAACACCACCCAAACACCACCCAAACGCACCACCCAAACACCACCCAACACACCGCCCAAACACCACCCAACACACCACCCGACACCACCCAAACATGGCCCAAACGCACCACCCAAACACAACACCCAACACACCACCCAAACACCGCCCAAACACCACCCGAACGCCACCCGAACACCACCCAGCACACCGCCCAAACACCACCCAAACAGCCAGGCTTCTCCACATTACAACACCGCCCAAACACCACACAAACAGCCTGGAGCATCCACATTATAACACCACCCAAACAGCCAGGCTTCTCCACATTACAACACCACCCAAACATCACCCAAACAGCCAGGCTTCTCCACATTACAACACCACCCAAACACCACCCAAACAGCCTGACTAATACACATTAGAACACCACCCAAACAGCCTGGCTCTTTCACATTAGAACACCACCCAAACACCACCCAAACAGCCAGGCTTCTCCACATTACAACACCACCCAAGCAGCCAGGCTTGTCCTCATTAGAACACCACCCAAACACCACACCAAACAGCCAGGCTTTTCTACATGACAACACCACCCAAACACCACCCAAACAGCCAGGCTTCTCCACATTACAACACCACCCAAACACCACCCAAACAGCCTGACTAATACACATTACAACACCACCCAAACAGCCTGGCTCTTTCACATTACAACACCACTGAAACAGCCTGACTCATCCTCATTACAACACCACCCAAACAGCCTGGCTCTTTCACATTAGAACACCACCCAAACACCACCCAAACAGCCAGGCCACCCAAGCAGCCAGGCTTGTCCTCATTAGAACACCACCCAAACACCACCCAAACAGCCAGGCTTTTCTACATTACAACACCACCCAAACACCACCCAAACAGCCAGGCTTCTCCACATTACAACACCACCCAAACACCACCCAAACAGCCTGACTAATACACATTACAACACCACCCAAACAGCCTGGCTCTTTCACATTACAACACCACCCAAACAGCCTGGCTTCTCCAAATTACAACACCACCCAAACAGCCTGAATCTTCCACATGACAACACCACCAAGCCCATAATCAATCACCACTGTCATTACCTCCAAAAGATAATGTAATTAGTATTCACTGATCCAATGAGGAGAACAGAAATCATCCCTCCCACAACACTAGCAGCAGCTTTTCTTCCTTTTTTAACAAAAGAAGGTTTTTTTAAATTAAAACTGATTTCCAGGGATATCAGGTCTCTCAGCACCAATGCCTTCTGCTCATTGCACTGATCGAGATGATCAGTCTTAGACTAATCCCTTTAGGAAGAGCAACAATGCAGTTAAGCTCACGACAAGCACTGTTATGGAGAGATAGATTTCTTTTTCCACCCAGATACAACTGAAAGATCGTGGCGCAGGCTAAATGCTTGTAACATAACTACACCGCATGTAAGCGTGCATTAATACAGTAAGATGCGCAGTTATTGGCAAAGTCATTCAAATGAGCCAGAGCCATCGACTTCAATGCCCACGGGCACAGAATAAACTGCAGCTTGAATAATTGCTCGAATTTTAGCAGAAAACACAGAAATGATTTTCCATTAGTGACATACGCGAGAGAACAGCTGCCAAGGCTTGAGGGCAGGGCTCTAAGTAGAGTTTAAATGTCAGCTGACTGTTATGCATTCACTGTGCTAATGGAGACAACATCCTGCACAGATCTAATAACAAAGACCAGAGCCACACAGTACTGACGCAGTCTCTCTCTCTCTCTCTCTCTCCCTCTCTTTCTCACTCACTCTCTCTCTTTATCCCTCTCTTTTTCTCTCCATCTCTCTCTCTCTCTTTCTCCCGCTCTCTCTCTCCCCTCTCTTTCTCTCTCCTGCTTAACGGTCCTGATGTATGGACTTGTATATTAGTAAGTTCAGCGCTCGGTGATTAAATATCGATTCCCTTTCCCAGCCCCCAATCTTATGTCAAAAAAAAACAAAAGGGGAAAAAGTGGTTTTATCTAAACTGGGAGCTTCTGCTGGGGGGACGGACAGCAGTCATGAGATCAATGCTATCACTCTCACTCTGTCACTCTCCCCACACTTTGAGAGAAGTTTATTATCTTTCTCATTGATCGTAGGCCTGACTGCTTTGGGATATCATGCACACACACACGCGCGCATGCACAAACACATGCACACACACATACATATATACACGCACACACACATATATATATAACATGCACAAACACAAATTACGCACACATACACATGCACACATGCGCATCTCACACACATACACACACACACAGGCACACTCACACAGACAAAAAAATTTTCATCACAGAAAACAATTAAGGTACATCCTACGAGAACCTGATTACTGCTGGTTTTATTATAAGTGGTTTTATATATAAGATTTATTATAGCTACAAAATGAAATTGGCTGCAGCAATGTGAGTTACGATTCTGATTCGTAGGATTCAACTTCTTAAAATTGGTGTGTTTTGATGTCACGTTTCAAAGCTCTGAAATACACCCATCGCAGTGTGCTTGCATCTCTGGAAGTTCTGCCATATTTACAATATATTGCGATTCAGGGAAGCATTTATATTTTCTGTTTGATTTATGTATTTCTTTACAAAAGTAACAGGAAATGGTGCTCCAACGGCTTTTCTTATTTTTTAAACCTGGTCCCTCTAGAGACCGCCCTGTTCATCAACAGATACTTTGGTGAACTGGATCGATATAACCCACGCGCTGTACACCGCACAGCCCCCTCACAGTGAGGGCCAGATCTGGGCAGCAGAGGGTTAGGCTGGCCTGCTGATCCCTGTGGCTGATCCCTGCGGTGATTAAAGAGCAGCGTGAGTGTGAGAACAGCAGCACCCTGCAAGCACCCCCTCCTCATGGCCCCCTTTCCAGAGTCCCCATCAGAAGCTAATGCACACAACACAGCTGTGCTTCCTCAGCCTGAGATCACGTGTGTTTGCGTGTGTGTGTGTGTGTGTGTGAGTGAGTGTGTGTGTTGTGTGCGTGCACGTCTGTGTGTATGTGTGTTTGTATGTGTGTTTGTGTGTGTGTGGGTGTGTGTGTGTGTGTCTGTGTGTGTGTGTGTGTGTGTGTGTGTGTGTGTGAACGTATGCATGAGTGTGTGTATGTTCATTTCTGTGTCTATATGGATCCATGTGCAAGTGTTAGCATGTGTGGGTGGAGGTGCAGTCGCGTCCCATATGGATTGAACAGAATCCAGGTTGTGCTATTGTCTATGATGGGCAGGAACCAAACAAACTCCTATATGTATCTGCAGTTTAACTTTTCTAGTGAACCATTTCTGATGCGTTTTACAGCCCTGCTGCAGTTGGTCCTCCTCAGCCCAGGTGGCAGCACACACACAAGCCCCCTGAGGAACAGTTAAGCTCCAAAGGCCAGGGAGACAGTGGGAGACCAGCTTCCCCCTGCAGGAGCTCTGCTAATCCTATCGATCGCTCCCAGAGCTGCTGTTATCCATGAAGCAGCATCGGCGACCTGCTGAGAACAAGAGCTCCATGCTGTACTGTGCATGTGAATGTGTGTGCATGAGTGTGTGTGTGTGTGTGTGTGTGTGTGCATGTGTATGCGCATGTGTGTGCATTTGTGTGTGTGTGTACGCGTTTATGTGCATGCGCATGTGTGTGTGTGTGTGTGTGCGTGTGCATGCGTGTGATTGTGTGTGCCTGTGCTTGTGTGTGTGCGTGCGTGTGTGTGTGTTTGTGTGTGAGAAAGTGACAGTGACATAGCTCACATGTCTGTGTGAGCCCAGCTTGTTGGCATAGCAACAGGCTCTAATCTATAGAATACCTGATGCTACTCTTGGGTTATTGGTGACTTCTTGCTCTCGGCGCCCCAATACAATTACTCTATGTACAACACGGTAGAACAGTGCTAAAACTACACAACCCATAATGCCAGGCAAGAGACACAAGAGTGTGAAAACTCCGCTGCCCTCAATACTAAACTGACGCGACAGCGTGTCAGTTCAGGAGCCGAACGTGAATCATTTATTCCAAGGATGTGTCGTCTCCATGACACCAGCCGCGTGAGCGAAGAAGCCAAATCACTGGTGACCTCGTGATGATGTCACACTCCACCGGCGGCACACCTGCACTTTGGCTGCCCTCGCCTGGCGGGCGGTGAGCCCCCCCCCCCCCCCCTCTCTACACACCCCCCCCTAAAACAAAGCTCCCCTGACTACAGTCGCTTTGTTTGCCCACTCTAATCTCCCATAATCCTCCCTGCCCGCCCACGCCGCAGACATGATTACACCTCTCCGCCTAACGCACCGCGGAAGACTGACGCACGGGGTCTGAGTTTCACACGCCGTTAAACCGACGCCCCCCCCCCAACCGTCGCTGGGGTTCAGGAGCGCGACCCGGGTGGGGGGTGGAGGGGGGGGACCTGGCCTGTTACCCGCACAGCCGAGGCCAGGACTACGCACAGCCAGTCCCCACGCTGCGTGGCGAAAGCGGCATTTTTCCGCCAGACGCGGTTGCCGCGCGCTTTCCCGGACGCGTCGGTGTGTCAGCACACGGGCGGAGGGGTGAGACTCAAAAACAGGCACTTACCGCACCGTTTGTTTGGTAATTAAATCATAATTACTCAACGCCGCTGCGGACGCTGAAAGGAAAGCGTGAAAAGGTTCAGCCGAGCTCCTGTGCTGAACTCCGGGTCATTCTGAACGCAAACCAACAGGCACGAGGTCTGTCTGTCTGTCTGACTGCCTGTCAGTCTGCCTGTCTGTTTGACTGCCTGTCTGTCTGACTGCCTGACTGTCTGTCTGTCTGTCTGACAGCCTGTCTGTCTGTCTGACTGCCTGACTGTCTGTCTGTCTGTCTGACAGCCTGTCTGTCTGTCTGACTGCCTGACTGTCTGTCTGTCCATCTGTCTGTCTGACTGTCTGTCTGTCTGACTACCTGTCTGTCTGTCTGACTGCCTGACTGTCTGTCTGTCTGTCCATCTGTCTGTCTGACTGCCTGTCTGTCTGTCTGTCTGTCTGACTGCCTGTCTGTCTGTCTGCCTGTCTGTCTGTCTATCTGTCTGTCTGACTGCCTGTCTGTCTGTCTGTCTGTCTATCTGTCTGTCTGACTGCCTGACTGTCTGTCTGTCTGTCTGACTGCCTGATTGTCTGTCTGTCTGACTGCCTGTCTGTCTGCCTGTCTGCCTGACTGCCTGTCTGTCTGTCTGTCTGACTGACTGCCTGTCTGTCTGTCTGTCTGTCCGACTGTCTGTCTGTCTGTCTGACTGCCTGTCTGTCTGTCTGTCTGTCTGTCTGACTGCCTGCCTGTCTGTCTGTCTGTCTGTCTGTCTGTCTGTCTGACTGCCTGTCAGTCTGTCTGTCTGTCTGTCTGTCTGTCTGACTGACTGTCTCTCTCAGCACACTGAGCAACACTGTGATCACTCAGTGAGCAATCAATCAATTTTATTTTTATAAAACACTCTTCATTCTAAAGCTGTCTCAGGGCACTGAGCAATGAGGCCGTTTGAAAGCCCAAAGCAGGCAAAATTCAGTCGGTTACACTGTGGACATAAATAAATAAATTAATAAATGAATAAACAAATAAATAAATAATTAACAAATGAATAAATGAATGAATGAATAAATGAATGCTGAAAGAGGAGAGACCGTGTTTGTGCAGCAGAACAGGAAATGGAGGAGGAAGTCACATGATTTCCTCGGCAGAAGGGAACAGCGCGAGGCCCCACCCCCTGCACTGAGGAGGAGCCCTCTTTCCCCCCTGCCCTAGGAAGGGACGGGGGCAGGAAGGGTGGCAGGGCAGAGTTTCACAGGGCAGAATGGTCGCTGAGCTACTCTGACCTCTCCACTCCAGTAGAGGCCTTGAGGATCAACTGGTTCTGCAGATTTACACAGATTTACACAGCTCATCACCCAGACAGAGTGCCAATGCTCCCAAAAGCCCTTTAACCCTGTGCAGAGAGGCACAGAGCAGCACAGAGGAGCACAGAGGAGCATGGAGCAGTGCAGAGAAGCAGATAGGAACATGGAGCAGTGCAGAGGAGCAGAGAGGAGCAGAGAGGAGCGCAGAGGAGCAGAGGAGCAGAGAGGAGCACAGAGGAGCGCAGAGGAGCAGAGAGGAGCTCGGTGAACACTGTGCAGAGGAGCATGGAGCAGTGTTTATATCTCATTAAGGCGCTGCAGATGAGCAGCGCAGTAGATAAGGAGCAGTCTCAGCTCCGGCCTCCGGAAGGCTGCTCTGTGGCTGCTCTCGCTGATGCGCACACGCATCACTAGAGACCCCTGCCCGCGGGCTGCAGTGATTACCGCCGCATTCACGCAAACAAGCCGTCCAAATCTTTACAAGCGAAGCATTATCGTCGCTCCACCGTTCGGGCCCCCTTTTCACACTAAAATATTTAAGCAGTAATTGCACCCCACACCGACCGAAAATCACTTCAGCCTTCACCCACGCTAATGCTCGCGCTTGGAAGGATTCCATAATGAATCATAAACATGCAATTTCCAAATCCCTCTCACAGTGGGCAAGGGAGCACGGTGCAGACTAGCCGGGCAACGTGCTCCGGGCAAAACTTTAGATTTTAAAATGTCAAGGCGTAATCGTTCAAATTGGAGTAAAATAAAACGTCTGAGAATGGTAATTTAGTATAGTGCTGTATTCAAAAACATTATTATATAAATTATTCAAGAGCAAAAGTGAGCATTTGACTCACTGTACTGAGATCAGTTTATGCCTGTATAATGAACCCCCCTTATGAAAAAGAATACTTAAAATAAAAATACAAACACACACACACACACACACACACACAAACACAGACACACATGCACACACACACACGCGCACACACACAAACATACACAAACAAGCACCTACACACAAACACACACACACACAGAAACACAGACAAACAAACATGCACACACATACACAAATGTGTGCACACACACACACATGCACCCACACACGCGCACACACACACACACACACATACAGGCACAAACACACACATGCACGCACACACAGGCAGACACACACAAACATGCACCCGCACACAAACATGCACCCACACACACACACACACAAACACGCACCCATACACATACGCAAACATGCACCCACACAGACACACACACAAACACAAACACGCACGCACACGCACACACACACACACACGCAGGTGCTTGACATGGGGATACACTGATAAGAGCAATCACAGCAGTTATCTTCCAGTGCTTCTCTGACTAATGTGTGAGCATCACAAGGCAAGGGAGACGGCAGCACTGCGTGTTCCGGAGGAGAGGGGGGCGAGTTGGACGGGACAAAACACAAAGAACACAGAAGAAGTCAAGAGTAGAGCACAAACCCTGCATAAACCTGCACACAATACAAACCCTGCATTCACCTTATGAACACCCTGTACTGTATAAATCCTGCATTCACCCTATGAACACCCTGTACTGTATAAACCCTGCATTCACCCTATGAACACTCTGTACTGTATAAACCCTGCGTTCACCCTATGAACACCCTGTACTGTATAAACCCTGCATTCACCCTATGAGCACCCTGTACTGTATAAACCCTGCATTCACCCTATGAACACCCTGTACTGTATAAACCCTGCATTCACCCTATGAACACCCTGTACTGTATAAACCCTGCGTTCACCCTATGAACACCCTGTACTGTATAAACCCTGCGTTCACCCTATGAGCACCCTGTACTGTAAAACCCTGCATTCACCCTATGAACACCCTGTACTGTATAAACCCTGCATTCACCCTATGAGCACCCTGTACTGTATAAAACCCTGCATTCACCCTATGAACACCCTGTACTGTATAAACCCTGCATTCACCCTATGAACACCCTGTACTGTATAAACCCTGCATTCACGCATTCACTCTATGAACACCCTGTACTGTATAAACCCTGCATTCACCCTATGAACACCCTGTACTGTATAAATCCTGCATTCACCCTATGAGCACCCTGTACTGTATAAACCCTGCATTCACCCTAGGAACACCCTGTACTGTATAAACCCTGCATTCACCCTATGAACACCCTGTACTGTATAAACCCTGCATTCACCCTATGAACACCCTGTACTGTATAAACCCTGCATTCACCCTATGAACACCCTGTACTGTATAAACCCTGCGTTCACCCTATGAACACCCTGTACTGTATAAACCCTGCGTTCACCCTATGAGCACCCTGTACTGTATAAACCCTGTATTCACCCTATGAGCACCCTGTACTGTATAAACCCTGCATTCACCCTATGAGCACCCTTGTACTGTATAAACCCTGCATTCACCCTATGAGCACCCTGTACTGTATAAACCCTGCATTCACCCTATGAACACCCTGTACTGTATAAACCCTGCATTCACCCTATGAGCACCCTGTACTGTATAAACCCTGCATTCACCCTATGAACACCCTGTACTGTATAAACCCTGCATTCACCCTATGAACACCCTGTACTGTATAAACCCTGCATTCACCCTATGAACACCCTGTACTGTATAAACCCTGCATTCACCCTATGAGCACCCTGTACTGTATAAACCCTGCATTCACCCTATGAACACCCTGTACTGTATAAACCCTGCATTCACCCTATGAACACCCTGTACTGTATAAACCCTGCATTCACCCTATGAACACCCTGTACTGTATAAACCCTGCATTCACCCTATGAACACCCTATGATAAACCCTGCATTCCCCTATGTACTGTATAAACCCTGCATTCACCCTATGAACACCCTGTACTGTATAAACCCTGCATTCACCCTATGAACACCCTGTACTGTATAAACTCTGCATTCACCCTATGAGCACCCTGTCCTGTATAAACCCTGCATTCACCCTATGAACACCCTGTACTGTATAAACCCTGCATTCACCCTATGAACACCCTGTACCCTGTTCACCCTATGAGGGCACCCTATAAAAACCCTGCATTCACCCTATGAACACCCTGTACTGTATAAACCCTGCATTCACCCTATGAACACCCTGTACTGTATAAACCCTGCATTCACCCTATGAACACCCTGGATACTGTAAAACCCTGCATTCACCCTATGAGCACCCTGTACTGTATAAACCCTGCATTCACCCTATGAACACCCTGTACTGTATAAACCCTGCATTCACCCTATGAACACCCTGTACTGTATAAACCCCTGCATTCACCCTATGAACACCCTGTACTGTATAAAACCCTGCATTCACCCTATGAACACCCTGTACTGTATAAACCCTGCATTCACCCTATGAACACCCCGTACTATATAAACCCTGCATTCACCCTATGAACACCCTGTCCTGTATACACCCTGCATTCACCCTATGAACACCCTGTACTGTATAAACCCTGCATTCACCCTATTAACACCCTGTACTGTATAAACTCTGCATTCACCCTATGAACACCCTGTACTGTATAAACCCTGCATTCACCCTATGAACACCCTGTCCTCTATAAACCCTGCATTCACCCTATGAACACCCTGTCCTGTATAAACCCTGCATTCACCCTATGAACACCCCGTACTGCACACGCAGAGCAGGAAGCTGCCATTACAGGGATGGCAGAATGGCTCACAGAAAGAGAAAATAGCTCACAGACACAATGCATGGCTCACAGACAGAGCGAGTGGCTCACAGACGCACTGATATTGTTCCTTTCTTAGAGTCGTGACGGCTGAGGCTGCTGCCCCTCCCCCACTCGCACGCCCCCGCACCAAGAGCTGCTTGGAGCAGGATTCCCCTCCACCCACACACTGCTCCTGCTCTCCTCACAGTCCTCTCCAATACACACACACACATACACACACACACACTGCTCCTGCTCTCCTCACAGTCCTCTCCAATACACGCACACGCACACACTCACACACACACGTACACTAATACACACATACACACACACACTGCTTCTGCTCTCCTCACAGTCCTCTCCAATACACGCACACGCACACACTCACACACACACGTACACTAACACACACATACACACACACACTGCTTCTGCTCTCCTCACAGTCCTCTCCAATACACGCACACACTCACACACACACGTACACTAATACACACATACACACACACACTGCTCCTGCTCTCCTCACAGCCCTCTCCAATACACGCACACACACTCACACACACATACACACACACTGCTCTCCTCACAATCCTCTCCAATACACGCACACACTCATACACACACACACACACACATACACAAATACACACATACACACACACACACACATGCACGCACACACTCACACACACACACACACACGTACACTAATACACACATACACACACACGCGTGCACACATGCAAACACTCACACACACACATACAATAATACACACACGTACACAAATACACACGCATGCACACACACAAACACACACACACATCACAAGTACACAAACACATACATACACACACACACCACACACACACACAACTCACACACGTACACAAATACACACATATTCACACACACACACACACACACACAGATACACACGCATGCATACACACACAAACACACACACGCAAATATACACACACGCATGCACACACACATACATATATGCAAACATACACACACACACACGCATGCACACTCCCACACACATACACACACTTACATACACACACACACGCACGCACACTCACACACACACATACATGCACACACGCTACGGTCCTCACAAAGATACTTAGAGAGTCTTTGCTGGCCCAGCCCAAAGAATTCTGTGGTCCTCACAAAGGCACTTAGAGAGAGCCTCTGCTGGCCACGCCAGGTGTGAACATTCACAAACCAAACCGAATCCATCATCTGAAAGAATCTACATCAAAACAAACAATCCTCTCTCTCGCCCCTCTCTCGCTTCGCCTCCCTCCTCTCTCAGGAAGACCGGGAAACAAGAGATGACTAAGAATGTGTTAATTAAGTGGCGCAAAACGCCAGCCAAAATGCAACATGCCCATCGCTAACGAAGCTGCGGCATTCGTTCAAATTCATTAACGAATGTTCCGCAATTAACAAGGCCCACCCATGGGGGAAGGGGGTGGTGGGGGGGGGGGGGGGGGCAGCCGAGCGGCGGCAGAGCTGACATCACCGCGGTTCATTAGCATACGACCTTTCACCTCGGCGACAGAGCCGCAGGAGACGGCCCGGATCCGGCCCTCGGCTCGTCTCGCGTCGTCATCGTCGTCGCCCCTCCGCCGTGAGTCACGGCCCGCGCTCCCGCCGCGGCTCACGAGGCGTCTGCGTCACTCCGAGTGACGGACGGTAAAATTCCACCGGCGGGTCCCCCGATCGGCAGCGGGGAACTCGCCGCCGCCCGTCCGGGGAAGACACCCCGTATCGGGTGGAAACCCATGCGGCAAACTGCAGGCACGATAACCAGGCTGAGCAAAAGCAGCTCTACCAATCACAGAGCTGCTCCTATAGTGACACTCGGGCGGCACCAATCACAGAGCGGCTAACGCTGTCTTAGCCAGGCAGCCCCGATCGCCGATCTTCGACCGCAGTTGCAGTCAGGTTGCACCAATCACTGACCTTCTACAAGAGTCCTGCTCAGGCTGCAAATTCCCAGAGCTTCTAACACAATCCTATCCTGCACTAATCAGAGAGCTTCTAACACAATCCTATCCTGCACTAATCAGAGAGCTTCTAACACAATCCTATCCTGCACCAATCAGAGAGCTTCTAACACAATCCTATCCTGCACCAATCACAGAGCTGCAAACACAATCCTATTCTGCACCAATCACAGAGCTGCAAACACAATCCTATCCAGCACCCTATCCGTCCATCCTATCCTATCCTATAGGTGGCCATATCAACATGCACCTTGCTCCTGCCGAAAGGCTGAAGCTAAGCAAATCGTGGGCTTGGTTTGTACTGGGATGGGAGACCACCTGGAAAAATTAAATAGCTGCAGGAAGCGGTGTTGGTGGGCCAGCAGGGGGTGATCTTCCATCTGGCTGGATAATCCCCAATGCCCCAGTGCAGTGATGGGGACACTGTGTCGTAGGAGATGCCGTCTTTCAGATGAGACAGTTAAACTGAGGTCCTGACTCATTAAAGACCCCACAACACTCATCACAAAGAGTAGGGTGTTCCCTGGTGTCCTGGCTAAATTCCCAACCCGGCTCTCAACCGGGCCATCGACTCATTCTCTGATTTAACTGGCCAAAAACTGATCTCTCCCTCTCCACCTCAGCTGACAGCTAGTGAGCATTCTGGCGCAAAATGGCTGCCGTGCCCAGGTGGGTGTAACACGTTGGTGGTGGTTGAGGAGAGTTTTCCTCTCATTCGTGTAAAGCACTTTGCGCATCTGGAAAAGTGCAATATAAATGCAATGATTCATTCATTCATTCATTCTATCCCGTCTATCACCAATCACAGAGCTGCTAACACAATAATACTGTGAACCAATCACAGACCTGCTAATACAATCCTATCCTATACCCATCACAGAGCTGCGAACACAATCACAAAGCTGCAAACATAATCGCACTCTGCACCAATCACAAAGCTGCTAACACAGTCACATTGCACCAATCACAGATCACCGACCACAATTGCACACAGCCTGGACCAATGATACAGCTGCTACCACAGTCACATTCAGTGACATTACTGTCCAATCCATCCCGGTGTCCCTCATCACATCTATTCTTCAATGACACAATCACGCTCAATGACCAATGAGAACGCTCAGCCATGGACACAAAGCCAATCAAACGGGTCGAACATGAGCATACGGGTGGTATGCGACACACGGGGAAGCGAGAGGCTCTGTGGTATTTAATGTGGGATGAAAAGTGACTGGGAGAGGCTGTGGAGCAGAGAGCCGGGCCGCGCCAAGCGCTGAGCTAATGGAGTAATTAGAGCCGTGTTCAGGCCCTGTCCCACTGCTCCATTTAACACAGCCGTGCTCAGACCCTGTCCCACTGCCTCCTTTAACACAGCCGTGCTCAGGCCCTGTCCCCCTGCCTCCTTTAACACAGCCGTGCTCAGGCCCTGTCCCACTGCCCCCTTTAACACAGCCGTGCTCAGGCCCTGTCCCACTGCTCCATTTAACACAGCCGTGCTCAGCCGCCCTCCCACTGCCTCCCACAGCCGTGCCCCTGTCCCACTTTCAACCCTGTCAGCCGTGCTCAGGCCCTGTCCCACTGCCTCCTTTAACACAGCCGTGCTCAGGCCCTGTCCCACTGCCTCCTTTAACACAGCCGTGCTCAGGCCCTGTCCCACTGCTCCATTTAACACAGCCGTGCTCAGGCCCTGTCCCCTGCCTTCTTTAACACAGCCGTGCTCAGTGCCCTGTCCCACTGCTCCATTTAACACACAGCCGTGCTCAGGCCCTGTCCCCCTGTCCCCCTGCCTCCTTTAACACAGCCGTGCTCAGGGGGGGAGTCGGCCCATGCTCCTTTAAAGGCAGCTTTGTAAGGCAGCATGAGAGTGTGTGCGTTGTAACACACAGCCGTGTGTATGGCCCTGTCCCCCTGCCTCCTTTGTGTGTGCTCAGGTGAGCCCTGTTCCAGTGCTGATTTAACACAGTGTGTGTGTGCCGTGCTCAGGCCGGTGTGTGAGGAGGGTGGTGCTGTGTGTGTGTGCTGTGTGTGTGTAAGTGCAGTGTGTGTGTGTGAGTGTGCGTGTGTGTGTGTGTGTGTGAGAGTGTGTGTGTGTGTGTGTGTGTGTGTGTGTGAGTGTGAGAGTGTGTGAGAGAGTGTGAGTGTGAGAATGTGTGTGTGTGTGTGAGTGTGTGTGTGTGTGTGTATGAGAGTGTGTGAGTGAGAGAGTGTGTGTATGTGTGTGCATGTAAGAGCCTGTGCGTTCACACGTCTGTGTACTCACTGCAGAGGGCAATGACGTGGCTGCTGTCCTCGTGCACAAACTTCTTGGTAACAGCTTCTTCCATGAGCTGCTTCACCTGCGGAGACAAAGACACAGCAGGTCACCTGCAGCACCAGAAAGGCTAAAGCCAGCTGCGATCCCACAGCCTTCTACAGAAGTGAACACAGGCACAAGCTGGACACTGCACCGCACATAAATACTACCATCAAACCATCAAGCATATTATCTTACGCCGGCGGTAACAAACCGTGTTCCTGGAGACCCACCATCCCGCAGGGTTTCACTCCAACCCTAACAAAGCCACGCCCCATTCGACAGCTAGAGATCTCATTGAGCTGCTAATTATTACAGTCGGGTGTGCCAAATTAGGATGGAAATGAAAACATACAGGACAGCAGATAGCCAGGGACAGCGGGACGCTAACGTATCACTCAAACCACCGAGAAGTAAGTTTCCTGGGAAACGGCGCGTGGCAAACACTTTAAATGCGGGGTGCTTCTGGGGTCGTCGAGGCGGCTCGAGTAATTTTTTTCGGGAAAGGGCTGCGATTAATCAGGGGCGCAGCGGGCGCCTGCGTCTCGGCCTGTAAAGACGGGGGAGGAGAGTGACCTCACGGCCGGGACGCTCTGTCGTGAGACAGGGCCCCAGAGCGGAGTCACGCGGAGCCCTCTTCACAGACAGCCCCCTCACCCCCCCCCCGCCCCCCCCCATCCCCCCTCCCACCGCCCGCCCACAACGGGGGAGAGCAGACACGGAACGGGGAGAGAGAGAGGGAGAGAGAGAGAGAGAGAGAGGGAGAGGGGGAGAGAGAGAGAGAGAGGGAGAGGGAGAGAGAGAGAGAGAGAGAGGGAGAGAGAGAGAGAGAGAGAGAGAGAGAGAGAGAGAGAGAGAGAGAGGGAAAATAATGAGAAGGAAAGACAGAAAGACAGGGAACCGGAGGTGGGGTGCAGCCTGAAGTACAGGATTGATTAGTGTCCCGCCCTGTTAATGGGACAGGGTGATTTAGTGCGAGAATCCGAATCTATAGATCAGAGCTGAGACCGACTCCGTCTTTGCTCAACCCGTGGCCCCTGATCGCTAACCTTTGACCCCTGTGCAAAGTCACATGGTTGCATCAGATGGATTTCCTCTTTCATCTAAACGTATCCCTCACACTCAGCCACTGATATGACCGTCAGAGACGCACCACTGCCGACTCCGTAGAGAAACAATATTCCTCATCCTGCTGAACGTACGTCCCCCAATCAGCTCCCTACACTGCGGAAATCACCCGTCTATCGTCCAATGAAAACGTGGCGTTGCAGTGTGGCACTGATGCCCGAAAGTATGACTACATCCAGCACCCGCAGCACAGGAAACTACATCTGCATTTGTGTGTGCGCGCGCGTGTGTGTGTGTGTGTCTGTGTCTGTGTCTGTGTGCGTGTGTGTGTGTGTGTGTCTGTGTGTCTGTGTGTGTCTGTGTGTGCTTCCAACGGTGGGCTGTATTTGGCAGGAGTGTGAAGGGTTAACGCACAAAGCCATTTCCCTTCGTAATGGACTACAGGAACAAAAGAATTAATGAAGTAATAATTCATGGCTCGTTAGACCAGAGAGATAAGGAGGTTATCTCTGTCTGCAAGAGAGGCAGCGACTGTTAGCCATCAATCCTGTCCTGCAGCACATCACACACTCAGCACTGCAATGAGCGTCCAATTACACAAACGCACAATCGCACAATCGCACAGTGAGCGTCCAATTACACAATCACACAGTGAGCGTCCAATTACACAAACGCACAATCACACCACACAGTGAGCGTCCAAGTACACAAACGCACAATCACACAGTGAGCGTCCAATTACACAATCACACAGTGAGCGTCCAATTACACAATCACACAGTGAGCGTCCAATTACACAAACGCACAATCACACAGTGAGCGTCCAATTACACAAACGCACAATCACACAGTGAGCGTCCAATTACACAAACGCACAATCACACAGTGAGCGTCCAATTACATAAACACAGTGAGCGTCTAATTACACAATCACACAGTGAGCGTCCAATTACACAATCACAGTGAGCGTCTAATTACATAAACACACAATCACACAGTGAGCGTCTAATTACACAAACGCACAATCACACAGTGAGCGTCCAAGTACACAAACGCACAATCACACAATCACAGTGAGCGTCCAAGTACACAAACGCACAATCACACAATCACAGTGAGCGTCTAATTACATAAACACACAATCACACAGTGAGCGTCTAATTACACAATCACACAATCACACAGTGCGCGTCCAATTTCAGAAGAACACAATTATACAACGTCAGCACAACCACACAAGCATACAGTCACACAACGAGCGTATAACTACTCAATAATCACCCGAACATGGAACAGCCATCCAATTGCACAAACGATCATGAAATTTCACAACAAGCACACAATTATACAAGTCCGTAATCATACAATGAGCGTCCACACGACAATCTCACACAGAGAAGGAAAAGTCTCTCTCTAAACAGAGCTTCAAACAGGAAGGAAACGTCTCCGTCTCTCTCACACACAGCTTCAAACAGGAAGGAAACGTCAGTTTCACACACAGCTTCAAACAGGAAGGAAACGTCCATTTCACACACAGCTTCAAACAGGAAGGAAACGTCTCTTTCTAAACAGGTATTAAAACAGGAAATAAACATCTCCATCTCTAACACAGAGCTTCAAACAGGAAGGAAACGTCCGTTTCACACACAGCTTCAAACAGGAAGGAAATGTCTCTTTCTAACCAGGTCTTAAAACAGGAAGTAAACGTCTCCATCTCTCACACAGAGCTTCAAACAGGAAGGACCCATCAGTTTCACACACAGCTTCAAACAGGAAGGAAACATCGGTTACACACACAGCTTCAAACAGGAAGGACTCGTCTGTCTCACACAGAGCTTCAAACAGGAAGGAACTCTCTGTTTTAAAGGTACCAGCAGCAGAACTTCTCATTAGCGGCCAAATGTCCGAGGATTCTAAAATCCAGAGAGACAAGGCTTCACAACCACCCCCCCCCCCCCCCCCCCCAGTATCAAACCCTGCAGCCACTACCTGAGGGTTTAGGGTTTAGGGGCGGTGAGTAAAAGACCATTTCTGGGCCTTGTGTCACAAAGCAGGATCACGGAGTTAGCTGGATAACAGCACTGAGTAAAACCCAGAACCCTCCCAAATCTGGAGCATGGACTGAAGTAAAAAGAGCTGTTCTGGGTTTTTACTCAGCGCAGTCTTCCAGCAAACTAGGTGCAGGTCCAAAGTTGCAGGCAAAAACTGCAGGTGCTAACCAGAGACCTGATGTCACTGCAAGGTCACATTTAAACCTGCAGCAGGACCACACTGATTACAGGCCAGACGGTGCCTGACTGCATCAGGTAGTAAAAGGACATCTCTACGGAGGTGAAAAAGCCCAGGGTCAAAAAGTAAAAGTTCACCCCCCCCCAGCTCCACCCCGGTAGCAGAGCCGGAAGCCTGTTGCCCTCCTGCACCAGTCCAGGGCCCCTTCCCCCAGTGCACCATGGGTAATCAGGCTGATGGATCAGAAGATGTGCTGGATGCGTGTCTGTAGCCTGGTGGTTAGGCAGGAGGCCAGCACAATGCTATTTACCTTTGAGCAAAAACAAATTACCCAGCAACAAAGAGAGTCTGCCTCTGGAAATGTCACTGACAATACAGCGCACACACACATACACACACGTGTACACACATACACACACACACACATACAGACATGTGTACACGCACACGTGCGCGCACACACACACACACACACATACACACACGTGCAGGCACACACACACACAAATCACTTTAACACATACGCACTCATTCACAGATCAGCCTAACAGACACACAATCACTCAATTAAACACAGACACATACATGCACACACACATGCACACGCACGCACATGCACACACACACACACACACACCCGCACACACACACACACACACACACACACACACACACACACAGACACGCACACACACCTGCACACACAGACACACATACACTGAGGCAGCCCTTCTGATGCCGGGTAGAAGGTAACAGTTTGATCACACAGAAGGAGCTGAGGACAGAGGAAACTGAAATCTCCCCACTGGCTCTGTAGCCCCCCACCTGCCCCCCATCACACCCCCCCAGCCCACAGCCCACGACCTCCTCCGCACCCCCTTCTGACCTCCCCTCCCCCCAGCTCCCTCTCATCCCCGCGGCGATGCGATCGCCGCCAGCCGGTCCGAGCGCAGGAGGCGACAGGGACGCGGGTATAAAATACCTGTGGGCCTCCCCCGAAGGGAGCACAGGCCAGCACATCACACACCTGTGCACCTAACCCGCTGCGTCAGTCACACCTTTCGCACCCCTCCGCCTCTCCTGTGGCTAGCCGGCTCCCGAGGAGAGCAGCCAGGTGCTCCTGAGAGCAGTGTGGATCAAACAGCCCACACCAGCACCACACACTGGCTGCACTAAACACCTGTGCCACTGCCACAGAGGGGAGGGCTGCTAAAGAAAGGCACCCGACAAACAAACAAACAAACAAACACAGACCGGGTGGTTAAAATGTGATGCTGAGGGGAAGGCTCAGGGTTAAGAGCCAGGCTTCCTTTAGGGTCACAGGGGAGGTATGGGTGATGACAGGGCTCCACTCCACCAGTCAGACCAGCTCCATCCTGCTTTCCCTCCTACTATCTCCTGCTCCTCCTGGTTCTCCTGTTGTCTCCTAATCTCTCCTACTCTCTCCTGCACCTCCTGTTCTCTCCTACTCTCCCCTGCTCCTCCTCTTCTCTCCTACCCCACCTGTTCTTCCCTGCTCTAGCCTGTTCCTCCCACTCTCCTGTTCCAGCCTGCTCCTCCTGTTCCTCCTGCTCTCTCCTTTTCCTCCTGCTCTCTCCTGTTCTGTCCTACCTGCTCCTACTCTACCCTGCTCCTCCTGTTATTTCCTGCTTCTCCTGCTCCTCCTTTTCTCTCCAACTCCTACTGTTGTCTCCTACTCTCTCATACTCTCTCCTGAATCTCCTGTTCTCTCCTACTTTCCCTTGCTCCTCCTCTTCTCTCCTACTCCACCTGTTCCTCCTGCTCTCTCCTGTTCTGTCCTACCTGCTCCTACTCTACCCTGCACCTCCTGTTATTTCCTGCTTCTCCTGCTCCTCCTTTTCTCTCCAACTCCTACTGTTGTCTCCTACTCTCTCTTGCTCCTCCTGTTCTGTCCTACTCTCTCCTGTTCCTCCTGCTCTCACCTGTTCCTCCTACTCTCTCTTGTTCCTCCTGCTCTCTCCTGCTCCTCCTGTTCCCTCCTGCTCTCCCCCGCTCCTCCTGTTCCCTCCTGTTCCTCCCTTTCCCGCCTGCTCTCTCCTGCTTGCAGAGCTCCCTGCTCCTAGTTCCCTGCTGCAGTATTAATGCTGAATTGATGCAATTTAACTTCTTAGGTAGCTGCTGATGCTTTCAGTTGCCAGGCAACGTGAAGGTGGCTGACAAGAGCTTAAAGAGGCAGGAGCCTCAAACTGAACTCCCCCCGACCACAGAACAGAAGACACCGTGAGCATAATCACCACTGCCTCTCAACACCTTTACTGGCCAAATAAACCAAAGTCCTGCTTTTAACTGGCTAATGGATGCTTGTCAACATGTCGCATGAGATCAGATGCACAGGAAGCCCTCAAGCTAGCAGTCTCACAGGACTCACGGTGAGCCTTCTCCCGTTGAAAGAGCAGCACGAGCAGCACGCAGCCCCCCCCCCTGAATCACAGCTACTCGGAGAGCGGTTTGCACGATCAGCAACAGGTTCAGAGGGAACGGAGCGAGTTTGCAGGACGCAAGCAGAGAGCGGACTTCCTGATGCAGGGAGAACCGCCGCTTTGTCCACAGCCTGTGGGCGTGGCTTCCCCCGGGTCAGCTCTGGGCTGTCCTGAGTGACAGGACCGGGAGCCCGGGCTAAACGCCGCAGTGTGTCTGCGTTTCAGGTCACGTGACTTACCTTTCCTCTCAGCCTGAGGCAGGAGAGACCGAGGGCAACAGACTGACTCTTGTTGCTTTTCACTAAAAGTCACTCACATCTCTCTTGCCCCCCCTCACTCTAATATATCCTGCCCCTCCACACCCTGCTCTCTCCAACTCACCCCCCAACTCCACATCTCTTCTGCCCCCCCCCCCCCCCTCTCTCTGTTGCCCCCCCCCCTCACCCCCATCTCTACTGCCCCCCCCCCCCCCCACTCCTATCCCTCCTGTCCCCCTCACCCCTATCTGTCCCGCTCTTGGCTTTGGTTCTATGTCATTTTACAGTGAGCTACAGGCAAATCCAACACTTAAAATGAAGCTGTGGGTATATATCTGGCAGGGCCAGGAGTCTGAGCACTTTGGGCAGGGGAAGGGGGGGAGAGAGAGAGAAGGGGAGGGGGGAAGACGCTAAACCAGAAAGGGCTAAATGAATGAACGGAGCTATTTTCATCCCAACTCGACTGGCAGTGCTTTAATCAGCCTCTGCCTAATTGCATTCTTTAAAATCTCAGCACAGGCTGTATGTCTTCCCTGTTCCTGGGCCGATTTTAGCACCCGGAGTCTCGACACAAGGCAGAGCACTGGGCCACCGTCCAAACACACCGCATACCCTGCAAATCTATGACAACCGGAGCCCACATCTGCCACACAAGCATCACCGTCATCCTGTCCGGCCTCCAGACATGTCCATTACCTGTTGCTCTTTTGTAGAAAGAAAATCAAACAAATCGATTTTTGTTTATTACCTTTTATTCATATGGAAATTAATCGCCCAGCAGAGTGTGAAAACCTGGATTATATTACCAAAAAAAGATGTCTCTATTTCTGGTTGCAAACTTTTGCTGTGAAAACCAGAGACATATTGCTCTCTCCAGGGAAAAATTAAACGCTGTTTATAGAGTACAGTACTCAGGGGTGCTGTTCTGAAACAACACTCTCAACTGATTTACTATAATAATCACACCGATTATGCACAGCAATTAACCGCTCCAAGCCATCTACAATGCTTTGTCGTATGTAGGCGTTCTTTCATTCTGGAGAGCACCGAATAAAATGCAGCTATATATTCAAGAGCCTCCCGTTCACGCAACATGTCATTTGAAGGTCCATAGGCTCAAAACAAATAGGACTGAGATTTTCTATGCTTCATTTCCCCTCGCAACACCGTGGTCATAAAAAGCAGTTGCGTGTTATCCAACACGCTTTCCATTTCTGGATTTGGTCTGTTTAAACAGAAAGAGCTAGTTTCGATAGAAGGGCTGGTCAAAATTTTCTCAGTTGCCCGGCGACAGGGAGAATCTTTATCACCTGTTGTTCGACCTCGTGAATTATAACAGCAATACATGGTTAACCAGGGTTTCCTCGCGCGTAACACAGAATACTAAACTGTAAATTCCAAGCATTAAAAAACACTTGCATATTTCCTCTAGATGTGAATGACGTATGCAGTCATTATTTCTTACCCATTCACAAATGTCGCACACAGAAGCAACTGTATTGGGGGATCAATGGCGCATCTGTCGACGTCTCTGTTACCAGCTGTACGCCATTCTTACAGAAAAATTATACTACGTGCCACGATTTCCATGGGTAATATGTCAGCTTCAATAAACATATGGAAATGTGTTGTTCTAATGGCCGCAGTACCCCCACCCAGATTCTCAGGTAAACTCACAGTGCAACGTAAATAATCAAATGTGACGAATAGCTAGCACGATCATTATATCACACGTCGAGTAACAAACACGGCGTTGTGAAAGCTACAGATCCACGGAGGTATCGTGACCCTAACACAATTACCTGGATACTTGTTGGATTAAGCGGGCTGTGCGTACGCGCACTCCGGAGTGTCACGTTTTATAGCCCACTGTGGCTACGAGGAAACCCTGTGTTTAGCAGCTGACAGTGTGACACACTTCCTTCCGTATGGAGTTTAAACCACAGTCCCGTCAGGTAGGCGACTCAAGGCGAATGCACCTACCTCCCGTTTCACATTCCACAGCAATTTCTCTTTAAATTCTTCGTCCGTGGTCGACCCCATGGCTCCGGCGTGCGCGCGGCGGCTGGAGCGGCGGTGTCGCACTGATCAAAGGTGAGTTCAAGCGACAGAGGTCTGCCTGTCAGTCTCGTTGTATTTCTACTTTCAACCCTTCCTACTCACACCAATATGTGTTCTGACAGCTGAGCGTTGACGCAGCTGTGTGCCAGATACGCGTATAGAGGAGCCATCTTCAGATCCCTCAGAATGACGCCACTAGAGCCGGATCCGCCTCCTTCCCATTGTCGATCAATGGGCTAAATCACTCCACGCGCCTCACGCTTGAAAGTATCTCGCCATTGACAGTCGCTTATTTTTAGCACACATCTTCTTGTGGGGAAAAAAGCAATTTTGCAGTTTGCTGATGTTCTTCAATGCTTGTATGTGCATCAGAGTGCGCTCAACTGTTTTACACCGCCTTTGTTACACACAAACACGCCCAAGCTGCATGTTGACCGCTTACTCCCACAGGAACAGGACGCCGAAGCATGACAGATATGTCCGGAGCAGCAATTACGAGATGAAAGTGAAAATATTCTGCTCTGTTGGGTAGCCTAGTATGAGAAGCCCAGTAATGTGCACAGAGTTAAGAATTATACACGCAAGTACATTTTCTCAATGCATTAATATTGTCCAAACGATTGAACACTGCCATGTATAATTCAGTAAACCAAGGGGGGCTTAAATGAGTATTCATCAAAAACAGGCATGCCATGTTATATATATATATATATATATACCATCTACTGATGTCCAATTTGTTTAATAGGGCCAAGAATATCGCTAATTTCCCCCAGTTCTAAACGTGGTGACAGTCTGCAGTAAAAATAAATTCATGTCGTCACATCAGCGTGATGCACTGACTTACCCTCAAGCTATTACCTTTTTTCAGCGTGGGCCTCTCGTGCGCCGTCTTGTGGCGCCGATGTGAAACTGCACAAACTCCACAAAGGCGGGATGGCATTTTCAATGAACCCGTTGCAACTGTACTAATCTGATGCGCAAACATAATGGAGAAGAAGCCGCGAGCGTTTTATTACAGTTTAATTTAAACAAATGAAACATAAACAGAAGGCGGCAGCAATCTGAGGAATCTCCAAAGCTGGAATAATATTAACTTGTGTTCTCTAAATGCCCTAGCATCCTCCGTAAAATCTGATTATGAATAAATCCTTCAGTTCCACCCGAAACAACGGTTCATTAAAAAATAAAAAATAAGAAAAAAAGCTGTAACTACAAACACAATAAACCACACTGCAGCAACTTATTTTATAGACTCTTTAATATTTAAAAGAGCAGGAAAAGGCACACAGATACAAAACAGATATAAATATTTCATATTACAGGCGCGCGGCACTTCATAGCATTTTAGAATGAAATAAAATTGTGATTTTTTTAATGAGGTTTAATATTGTTTTATAAAAATAAAATGAAACCTTGAAAGTATATACCATTCACAAACACACAGCATCAACATTCATTGTCAAAACCAATGGTGTACAAGACCGACGCATTTTCTTCAATGTCTCGCGTACGTCTTCTTGGTCAGATTCTTTACTCGCCGTCAGGGCCACACGGAAAAGTGCTCAAGGATACTTCGGGAACCTGCGTCAGTAGGCGAAACCCTTTCCCGCTCCCCCGTCGCCCTCACCGCCTCATTACATCACACTAAATCTGTGGCGCGGCGACAGCCAATCTCCTCACGGTATGCAAAACTCCTCCTTCCTGCGGGGTAACTGCGACTGATTGACAGTTCCCTTGCGATAGTGGTTACCGATTGGACAGGAGTATAGGACTCATGATTGGTTCATGCAATTAATTACGGAAGCTAGAACTTAAATGAAGTAGGTGACTGGTGACTGACAAAGGTCTGTCTTAGGCCACAGACCTTGTGTAAAAAAAATCAAATGAGCATGATTTCCAGGACAATCCGACTCACTGATGCTCTAAGCCCCGCACACAAGAAAACCGTAGAGAAAGCAACCTTGATAAAATGCGATATTTGTTATGAGTAAAAGCAACCGTAACGTTAGTGTTCTTTAAATTATTAAAATGAAGAAATCCGGGGAAAGGAAGGGGCGTGGCCATATACACACCGCTGAACCACAGAAAACACTGACAATGTTTAAATCTCAGAGCTCCTTATGTTCAGCTTTACAAAAGTGCCATAAAACATTCTGATCATTTCATTTTCAAAGAAAAAGGACGTACAGCTAACAACAGCATTAAAAGTGACCAACAAAGACTCAGACATCACGTTTCTGTGTTTGTTTGTTAGGTTTTTTTAAAAAAAAATTATTTTTGTTACACGAAATCACTCCTGGTGGGGCAGGGACACGGAGCGTGGCAACCGCCGATTATACCCGCCCCACGCGTGGCGACGCGCTGGCACAGCCCGAGTGGGCACGCCGCTGCCAACGCACACACAACAAAAAGCGGTACAGGCAGAGCCGCCAACTGTTAAGTAACCAAAGTTTGTCTGACTGCCGTCCAAAAACTAGAGCGCCTCCGTCACGAAGCAGGACTACTGGGCTGGCTGGGTGAAGAGTAAAACCCGGAACGGCTCTTTTTACCTTGGTCCGCATTCCAGATTCGGGAGCGCTCTGGGCTTTACTCGGTGATATCCTGCTTCGTGACTCAGGGCCCTGGTATTAGTGGGTGGGGGGGGGGGGGGGGGGGTTATCCAGAGGGCAAATAGCACATTTCTGTTCGCTTCCTGTATTTGTGTACCCTGGAATGAACTGAGCACACTTGTCCAACGAACCCAAAAACGCACGTTGGCTTGTTTGCCGGTGCGATCGCCTTGACGCCTTTAGTTTCGGTGAAATTTAATAGAGAAGAAAAAAGAAAGAAAGAAAAAAAAAAAAAAAAAAAAAACCATGAGCCGGTAGCGCTGGTCGTGGGAGCGCACAGGGTGGGGGTGGGGAGGAGAGGGGCGGAGCTCCCAGTCAGTGTCCCAGGGGCCGGTCGTCGTAGGTGCTGTACCTCTTGACGTGTATGCGGCGCACGCGGTCCCGGTCCCGGTCCCGGTCCGGTCTCGGTCCCGGTCCCGGTCCCCGCCCTCCTCCTCCTCGCTGTGCGAGCCGCAGTGGCGCCGCCGCGTGGCCTCCAGGAGGGAGTTATCTGGCACGGGCAGCGTCTCGTACAGCAGCGCGTTCAGCGTCTCCTCGTAGATACGCGCCTCCGGAAACTCCACCTGGGGGGGGGGGCGGGGGGGGGGGGGGGGGGGGGGGGTCAGACCGGCCCTCCAACCTCAAACGTTGACCGCAAACACCAAACCTTTGGATGCCCTCGTCAGGAGGACATATATTCCGGACCTAAACAGCAGTTCATAACTGCAGGACAATACGACCCCTCGCATTAACCCAACCCCACTTTGATCTGCCTGGTCATCACGGCACACGAGAACAAAGTACTCGACAGACCCGCCTGATTAAATCAAGCTGAATCAACATTTGGCGTCCTGTTGGATGGACCGTAAAACTGTTCCGCACGTCCCAAACGAGAGGTTGACCAATACCGATTTTTCAAGGCCAATACTGACACAGGCATTTAAATTAAGCAAGCCAGGAAGCCAATCAGCCTGTATTTTGCGTTTACATATACATATGACCTCATTGAGAAGGCCGAAAATGCAAACTGCAAATTATGCATAAGCAATGAGAATTCCTTCCAAATACTGTACTTACTGTACGGCTATATATTCAACAAAATTTTACCTTCAGGTCAAACATTGCCTCCCGGTGGACAAATTAAGGTTGAAAAAAAAATGGTATGCATAACGAATACCTGGAAGAAACCAGGCAATCAAGAATGCAATTAGCATACTGAATTTGGGTAAATAAAGGTATCATAGAAAAAAAACAACAACTTATGCCTTAACTTTTTATACTGTATTCAGTATGTGCTATTTATTACAGGAGATGTGCAATATCGACCCATGCTAAATGGTAAATGGACTGCATTTATATAGCGCTTTTATCCAAAGCGCTTTACAATTGATGCCTTGCATTCACCAGAGCAATTAGGGGTTAGGTGTCTTGCTCAGGGACACTTCGACATGCCCAGGGTGGGGGATCGAACCGGCAACCCTCCAACTGCCAGACAACCGCTCTTACCTCCTGAGCTATGTCACCCCTACGTACAGTATGGAATCTGGGACCCACGAGTCAGTGTCACGTAAATTTCAGCTTGCTATTTCAAGGTCTGAACACTGAATGAGATTCAGATGCGAGTGGCGATTGCTTATGCCTTTAATGTATGCATATTGTAACGTGAAGCCAAAAAAACCAATGTCCACCTAGTGTGGACAGTAAAGCATTAGGTCTGAAGCATATGACCTCCCTGTCTGCCACGATGGAGAAAGGTTCAGTCAGGAACGTAGGACACCCCCGAAAGGGCGGGAAAAGCGACGCGGAGATGAACGCGCTGCGTGGTGGAGCAGGGGAGCCTGGGGGCGGAGCTCCTTCGTAAGGCACCGTGAGGGAGACCCGTTTCAACCACCAGAGGGCGCGCGTGCGCAAGAAAGCGTACGATCGGACTCCCTTCCCGCCAAACGCGCTGAGGTCGGGTCCGGCAGACTGAGGAGCCGAGCCGCCTCATCTGTGGGCCTCAGCTTGCGGCACAGCAGCCTTCCGTACGGTCACAGAAATGACGCGCAGACAAGGTTGCAGAATGATTCGGTTCATTACGAACCAGACCTGAATCAAATATGTATTTGTTTTGGATTCAAATACTTTTCTGTGCTTTACTGATCTTATCTGGTGTATTGGAAGCAATGAAACACTCTTAAAAAGTGCAAAAATGCTGCCTTCTGGTCATATTGGCAGACTCAATTACACCAGGCAAGATCAATAGAGCACAGAAAAGATACTGAATCCAAAACAAATAGGTATTTGACTGAGGTCAGCTCAGGCCTTCATCCGGTGGGCTAGGGGTAAATCAGGATGGTGCGGAACGCTCTCACTGAGCGCGTGCGAAGGGGAGGGGGGGGGGGGGGTGTTTTTAGGCAGGGGGCTGACCTTGGTCTGCTTCTTCTCTGTGGCGTAGACGATGGAGGTGCAGCACACCTCGGCCAGCTTGCGGCCCTGCCCGTAGAAGGACCAGCAGCAGATCTCGTCCCCGATCACGTCGCGGATGAAGAGCACGCGCCCGCTGTAGCTCAGCGACAGCTTGTCGAACAGCTCCATGTTCTTCAGCAGGTGGTCGTCCGAGTTGCTGTTCGGAAAGGGGGGGGGGGGGGGCAGCGTTGCCGGCGGCAACGTGTGAGGAAAACTCTAAACTGGTAACGCTGTGCTGTTCAGCCAATGACCTGCAGCATATTTCACCATAGATATTATCATCAGCTTCAAATGCATACTTACAGCTTAGCCTAGAACCCATGTACACATTTACCTGATGAAGGAGTGCTTGTGAGAGATTTACCTGTTACTGGAGTATTTGTTACAGATTTACCTGGTGTAGGAGTATTTGTTACAGATTTACCTGGTGTAGGAATGGTTGTGAGAGATTTACCTGGTGTAGGAGTGGTTGTGAGAGATTTACCTGGTGTAGGAGTATTTGTTACAGATTTACCTGGTGTAGGAGGACTTGTTCCAGATTTACCTGGTGTAGGAGTATTTGTTACAGATTTACCTGGTGTAGGAGTATTTGTTCCAGATTTACCTGGTGTAGGAGTATTTGTTACAGATTTACCTGGTGTAGGAGTATTTGTTACAGATTTACCTGGTGTAGGAATGGTTGTGAGATTTACCTGGTGTAGGAGTGGTTGTGAGAGATTTACCTGGTGTAGGAGTATTTGTTACAGATTTACCTGGTGTAGGAGGACTTGTTCCAGATTTACCTGGTGTAGGAGTATTTGTTACAGATTTACCTGGTGTAGGAGTATTTGTTCCAGATTTACCTGGTGTAGGAGTATTTGTTACAGATTTACCTGGAGTAAGATTGGTTGTTTTAGTTTCCTGGTGTAGGAGTATTTGTTACAGATTTACCTGGTGTAGGAGTATTTGTTACTCATTTACCTGGTGTATGACTGGTTGTTTAATTTACCTGGTGTAGGAGTATTTGTTACTCATTTACCTGGTGTAGGAGTATTTGTTGTTGCTTCTATTGTACAGCAGCTTAACCACTGGCTGGAAGACAGAGAATGAAGAAACATGATCAGAGACAAAAAACTCGACAAAAACGCACGTTCTGCCAGAGCAGAATTGATCACTATAAGAACAGTCTATTCAGAGTACAGTATTACTGTGTGTTGTTTACTAGAAGAGCAGATGTGTTTAGTATCACCTTGGTACAGGTCTGGATGAGTCTTTCCTCTTCCTTTGCCGAGGTGATAACTGGAATCATGCACAGTGCCTGCTCCTTGCTGTCCTGTTATTCAAAGAATGCAGCCATTCAACAAACAATCATTCACAGAACAGGGTCATTCTCCAATCACTCACAGAACTGAGACATCCAACAAAAAAAATCACCCACAGAACAGCAGTTCTGCAAACAATCACTCACATAACACAGTCATTCAACAATCACTCACTAACAGAAGGCAGTACTGTAATTCATCAGTCATTCACAGAGTTCACACGTGCAGTCACTCATAGTGAATGCAACCATTCAACAAACAATCACTCACAGAACAGGGTCATTCTCCAATCACTCACAGAACTGAGACATCCAACAAAAAAATCACCCAAAGAATAGCAGTTCTGCAAACAATCACTCACATAACACAGTCATTCAACAATCACTCACTAACAGAAGGCAGTACTGTAATTCATCAGTCATTCACAGACTTCACACTTGCAGTCACTCATAGTGATGGAGTGCTCCGTGGGGGAAATGCAACACAGCCCTCATCTAAGCGACAAAGTCCTCATTTAACAAATATTCAAGTAAAAAAACACTTGTTTTAAAATGCAGGGCCGATAGTTAGCTCAATTCTCCAAGGCACTATTCTAGTGCCTGGATTAACCCCGCGCTCTCTGACAGAATCCAGACCGTGCCAGTTCCGACTGCGACCAATAGCGTCACAGCAGCAACGCACAGCTGCTGACTGCATCACCCAGACCCCCATAGTGCGTACCTGCAGGGCGCTCTGGCAGGTGGCCACCAGGCCCTGGATCAGGTAGTACTTGGCCTCGGCCAGCAGCTCCAGGATGCCCTGCCGGGTTTTGGGCAGCGCGACCGTGGAGTCCCGCAGGTAGGACAGGATGGAACCGAAGTGCTTCCCACAGCGGTCGATCAGCACCCAGCCTGCAGGGGGAGAGAGAGCGCGCCGAATTAAAACCCCCCACCGCAACACTGACCCCAACACCTAACCCTAACCCTAACACCTAACCCTAACCCTTAACCCTCCTCTCTGCGGTCCCACTGAGCAAAGACCTTGCATTTCACTCTCATCCAAGATCCACATCTGCATCTAGATCTTGAGGACCAGTGGTTCTCAACCCTGTTCCTGGAGATCTATTGGCCTGTAAGTTTTCATTTCAACCCTAACTTGGCACATCCTGACTCTACCAATTAGCAGCTCGATGAGCTCTTTAGCTGTTGGAAACCTCCAGCAGATCTCCAGCGACAGGGTTGGGAAAGACTTGTCTGGACATTTTGAGCAAGCAAGCAATATTTCACATCAATTCATCTCTACCCAAAAAATGTTAAAAAGCAACATGCAGTTTATGTGTTTTATTATACCTTTCTCATAGCCTTTGTCCCATCCACTCCCCTCCCGCCCCTTACCTCCCCGTACATCCTCGAACCCGCCCTGCCCAGCTGCGCCCCTCCCCCCGCTCCACCCATCCCCCCCTCCCCTCCCCGCCCCACCCATCACATCCCCTCCCCGCCCCCACCCATCCCATCCCCTCCCCGCCCCGCCCCGCTCACCCTCCTTGTCGGTGAAGACCTCCATCCTGCCGCTGAACATGGCGCGGAGCATGGTGTCCTGTCCCCTCAGCACCTGCACCGTGGTGTAGTACAGGGTCCCGCCCACGTTCAGCCGCACGTACTTGCTGCCGAGCCCCGGCCCCGCCCCCTCCGCGCCGCGGGGGCCGCCGGCCTTGGCGCCGGGGTGGGCGTGGCCGGCGGGCGGGGTCGGCGGGCGCAGGCAGCTCTCCCCCGACATGCCCGCGTCCCGCCGCAGGTAGATCACCACCCTGCACACGGACGGCCTGATGTCCTCCGCCGTGGTGCCTGTTACCAAGGGAACCACCGCAGCCTCCCGGAGCCCGCCTCGCTCATACCTGTCGGGGCGCAAAAACACCGCCGGGTTGTCACCACGGTAACGTCCCGAGGACCACCACACCCTCACGCCTCAGCCCTCCCGGCCACACTTCTCCAAACTCAGGCTCTGCCTGCGCAAAGTCAAATCAAAAGCAGCAAGCGCTTCAATCCACTCAATCACGAGAAGCAGCCATTTCCCATTCAGTAATTACGAGGGGAAGAACAGGCTGCATTTCCCTGGGAGTCCGGGGCCTTCTCCACACTCTTATCTCAGCGGACTGCAGCCAGCTGTGCGCCAGGAGGACTGAACAGCCACAGGCCTGAGCAACTCCCGATCATTGAGGCCAAGCCCCCCAAGCACACAAAGAATGTTCCCAGCATGCAGCTTGGGGGCCATTCCGCTGCACTGGCCTTCCGCAGGGCCTCCAGAGCGACGGGGACCCCGTCGCCGTGGAGAGGAAACCCCGCCCACGGTTACCGCCTCCTCCGCTTCCGTTCACTCCGCTGGAATGCGGGGCCGAGGGGGGCAGGCCGGTGCACGAGGCGATGACTCAATTCAACCTTTTCTTTTTTTCCCCCAAAAAAATCCTTGGCTTCATAAGCACCATGATTGTCACTTTAATAGTTACAGTTTCATTTATCCCATAACCACGCCTGTGGAATGCTTTCACAGTGATAAAAAATGTACGCAAGCACAACACGCTCGCTTTTTCAATGCCACAGGCGAGGAGACATTTTCAGTAGTGGAGCTGCCCGGTTTGGGACGAGCGACATTTCTACGCAATGGGACAGAGACCACTCAGAGAAATTCTGACGACGAGACAGTCCAAACAGCAACGGACATTGCGATTACCCTCTGGACAGCACGTAGCATGGGAACATGCTCTAACATTGTTTTTGTTTTCATATAATGTCATTTATTCATTTATGGCTGCGTTCCAGAAATTAAATCACACTGAACAAACAAGCGGCCTTTTGCTCCAGAATTAAAGACTAAAATAGTGCCTGTTAACCCTAAATGGGGTTGCCTGGTAACAAGGCTGATGTCAATCAGATGTCATCATTTCCTCTGTTGGGAGCCAGTATGAGACAATGGTTGTCACTGTATTTACAGTTAGTTTATTTATTTATTTTTTACCCAAAAGAAACCCAACAGTTCATATTGCTGGCATAATGTAACAAAATCTCTGTCTAGTAATGACTTGATGAGATATAATACATACTACGTGCATCATTTTAGTTAAGTTTAAAAACTACCGTCAGAATTGGCCAGGCTTAGTAGTGTTGTTATGAAATTTAGCCACTGGACTAGATTGACCCTTTAAAAATCTGATGCAAATCAAGTAAATGCGAAGGCCTATTGTACCATTCAACTTATAGCTGGGAGGTCTAATTGGTGAAGCGTATGAATAATTAGAAATGTATTTGGTATGTGTTGACTTGGCTTTGACAACGATAGGCGTCTGCTCCAGAGATAAAGAAAACTATTGACATGCACATTCATTACACATTTATACGTCACTGCGGACAGGACCGTGTCATTAATAGTCTATATTTTGGTATCACTGTGGCTGCTCATGTGGATTCCATAATGGTATACGCCGATACAAAACGAGGATATACTATACATGAATAACTTACTAACTTCGCCATGATTACGAACGAAGACAGCAAAGATAGACAATGAGATTAGTCAGCTACCTATGCGACCACACTGAACTTAGTGAGCTTCACAATCCGTAATTCATTTTGTTTTTTACCGATATGACAAGAATGTGATGTGACCTAATCGGTCGACCTAAAGGGTTATGGGAATGCAGAGATTATCTAAGCACTGACCTCCGCTAGTCTTTATATGTCCGCTAAGATCTATTGTTATATTTGACTACAGTGTAAGTTAGTATGGTATGATTACATATATTATTACTTAAGTAACATTAACTCGCCAAATAAAAAATGCACGTGAAAGGTCTGTCATTATGAATAAAAATTCACTCTGTATTGCTAGCTAGCAATGTCATTACTTGTCTGACATTTTACAAACTAATATGAAAGCTGAGTCAAACAAAGCTAGTCAATTCTGCCGTTTTCGTTAGCCAGTTTGACTGAACATTACTAGGCAATGTGAATGAAAAACTACTAGCTAATGCTCCCAAACAAAGAAGGACAGTGTCCAGAAGTTCTCCGTCCCACAGGAATTTCAAAGTTTTGCCATTACTAGTCGGGTACGAAGTTTATCAACTTTTAACGATCATACTGTTTGGTTGGTAGTTAATTCCGTCTACTTAGCAAGTTATTTATCGCTAAACTGCCCGCGAGCTACCACCCACACTCCCACAGGCATAACGTTACTCACGTTTAGCAAGTAGATTTGTATAACTGAGCTCTCTAGAGTCTAGACTAACGTGTACATCTGGCTAAAGATACTAAAATTAATCAGAATGTCCAATACTTACCCACTGTACGAAGATGGCTCGCTTATAATTGACGTATCCGAAATTCTTCAGAACCATGTATATAGTTTACTTGCTAACAAACGCGATCTTAAAACTCAGACGTCATTACTTAACACGAAAGTAAACGCGCACAGAGATCAGCAGGAATTCGGGGTTTTGTAGTCCTTCTTGTTCAAGATTCAAAGCCTCCAGAAAGTTAACAAACTACAATTCCCACTAGACAACAACAAATTCTCACGTTAAGAACGCAAATAAGCTTGATTATATTGTGTAACGGCATGTTAACTGAAAAAGGTATGTGGACTATTATTAAAAAGGTGAACAGTTTAAAAAAAAAATGAATTAGACTAAATAGGGTTGCTCTTTCTGTTCCTGTGGGAATACCCCTCTACAGGTTTTGGTACAGCCTCACACAGGTTTCAACCATTTTCCTGAGAAAAAGGTTTAGTTCATTAACAAACATTCTTGGGCGGAAAAAATATACATAGCTAAATTAGCTAAATATAGTGTGATCTATGAACAATCTACAAATAAACGTTTAGCATTTTTTTAAAAGCAAGAGAATAACTAGCAGAATAATTTAACAATGAAACGATGAGCACCCCATAATGGTTTCGCTGATGAAGGAGGGGGAGCAGATTACAGTTTCCTTGGCAGCCACATAAACAGGAATCCGAAGAATGACTGGAAGCAGTACCTGCAGATAATACTGGCATTTTACGATTTATTAGTTTAAGAAAGGTGGGTGAATACCATATATACATGCTATTATCGTTACAGTAATGCCATAACCAGTTTACCGAATCAGCCATCCAGTTTGCTACGGTATGTCCTGTTAGCAAGCTAGCTAATGTTACCTTGCCGGGAAAACTAGCAGATTTCCAGGTGTTGGGTGCCACACCGGTCTCTGGTGCCACATCATTGTAACGGTAGCTGACTAGTTGGCTTTAGTTTTATCGGAGATATTGCAAACTATAGCCAGACAACGTTAGCGAACTGTTTTATATTATATTATTAGATTGTATTATCGTAGTATATATTACTAGATAGATGCCTAGCTATCTAACCACAGTTGGTGAAGTCTATTACAGTTTTGTGAAAATTGTCAGTGTTAGCTTGCTAACTTCGCAGTTAACATTAGATTGTCGAGTTAGCAATGGATTTGTTGCGAAATTGGCAAAATGTACTGCTCGACTGAACGTTTTGTATTTGTCATTGTACCGGTGCCACTGTTAAAGTTCCACGTGCAATATCCGTGACAGGGATTTTGAGCCCCATGAAAAGATCTCACATTGGCCCCACCACCCCAGATCACCCCATCCCTGCACAATTACAGCACGATCTTTTTGAGACTCATATTTGATATAACAAGGGACGAAGTACTCAGTAGTTCTCATAGTGAACAGGAAGTGTACACTGGGTATACAGATATTTAACGTTACAATAACTCGATATTCGGTGTGTTTCAGTTGATTTCCTAAGCGCACTTCCCAGGGACCAGCCCTGTTGCCATGGCGAAAGATCCGCTCGCGGAGGCTTGTCTTCATTTTGATGAGCTCAACAAGCTGCGCGTGCTCGAGCCCGAGGTGGCCCAGAAGACCACTGAGCTGAAGGAGGAATGCAAAGAGTTTGTCGACAGTGAGTGCGGCTCGAGGCACCAAAATGGTCATACACCGTATTTCCAAAAGTATGTGGACACCTGAACATCACACCCATACTATATGTACTTGTTGAACATCTCATTCGAAAACCATTAATATTGAGTTGGACCCCCCCCCCTTGCTGCAGACCATTGTTCCTCCTGCACCTAACTTTACAGTTCAGCCAAACACAGATTCGTATGTCAGACTGCCAGATAATGAAGCATGATTCTTCACTCCAGAGAACGCATTTCTACCGCTCCAGAGTTGGAACTCTGTAGTGAGTGTTGCAGCCGAGGACAGATGATGTAATGTGCCACATGCTTCAGCACTCGGCAGTCCAGTTCTGTGAGCTGTGACCTGAGCCGTGTTGCTCCTATACTTTTCCACTTCACAATAACAGCACTTACAGTTGACTGGGGCAGCTGTAGCAGGGGAGACATTTGACAAACTGACTTGTTAGAAAGGTGGCATCCTATCACAGTGCCACATTGAAAGTCACTGAGCCGTTCAGTACAACCCGTTCTTCTGCCAATGTTTGTCAATGGTGATTGCATGGCTGTGTGCTTATGCTTCATTTTATGCACCTGTTAGCAATGGGTGTGGCTAAAGTAGCTGAAACCACAAATTTGAATGGGTGTCCACATACTTTTGGAAACCTTAGTGTATCAGGGACACCAAGCCAGGGAGAGTTTTATATCCAGTTAGCTGTGGCGCAGGACTGTCTCGCTTGTTTTGATTCGGCAGCGAGTGAATGCATTAGCATCTCATTATCGCGCTCGTCCAGAGGTAGTGGAGAACTCGTCTTGACGTAAGCATATAAGATGTAAGTGACACTGTTAGGTTCACGCACTGCTGTTGTTTAGGATAAAGGCAGTGCACCTCAAAATTTAGGAGGGAAAACCCTGTATCACTTCAAGTATAAAAGTAAGTAAATTACCAACAGTTTAAATGCCACAGCTTCCGCCGTATTTGCGTTAAGGGTGTTCACTTCAGTCCCGTTTTCGTTTTAATGCATTTTAAAACGTTTACTTAGTGCCTGTGCCCCTGCTCTCGGTGACTTCTGTGCTGCGTCGACAGAAATCGGGCAGTTCCAGAAGATTGTGGGCGACCTCATTGACCTGGTGGATGAGCTGGCGAAGGAGGCGGAGACCGAGAAAATGAAGGTAGGACCAGTGGCCTGCGTTGACACCGTGGGTGTGTCCCAATACTCTAAAAATGTTTCCTCCTTTCCCCCACTACCACCTCGTCTCCCCCGTGCCCTCGTCTATGTGTCCTCCGTCCCTCCAGTGTCCCAATATTGGAGGAGACGAGCGAAGCGCACTTCAAACTCGTCTCCTCCCCTCCTTTCCTCCACATACTTCCAGGTGGGAGACGAGTGGTAGTGGAGGAGTGGAGGAAAGGAGGTGTGGAGTGTGGAGTGCACAGTAATGGGACCCCCCCCCCAACGAAACCAAAAAGGGACATGAACCCCTTCTGAGGGGCCACGCCCTGATGCAGTCTGACTGTGATAGGCTGAGCATGTGTGATGTGCCCTGCTGCCCCCCCCCCCTCAGGCTATAGGAGCGCGGAACCTGCTGAAATCCGTGGCCAAGCAGAGGGAGAGCCAGCAGCAGCAGCTCCAGGCTCTGATCACTGAGAAGAAGATGCAGCTGGAGAGGTCAGTCAGCCATTACAGAGCGACTAACTCAACTTTTACATAGCATTTACACTGCATCCTTTTATATAGCAGGATATTACTGAATCAATGCAGGTTAAGTACCTTTCTCAAGGGTACAACGAATCAAACCTGGGACCTTTGGGTTATAAGACCAGTTCCTTACCCATTATACTACACTGCCGCTCGGGCAGTATAGCCAAGCAACAGCCTGTCTGTATCGGGCACTTGGACAGGCATGACTGTCTGTGTGACTGTCTGTCTGTCTGTCTGTCATTCTTTCATTCCCGGCAGGTACAGGATCGAGTACGACGCGCTGTCCAAGGTGGAGGCGGAGCAGAGCGAGTTCATCGATCAGTTCATTCTGCAAAAGTGATGAGGCGCTGTGCAGGGAGGCGGGACCTGCTTGCACAGGGGCGGAGCCTGTGGCACCTTTGGAGGTGGGCAGGGTACCGTGGGAACCACTCACCTGTCAATAAAAACAAGGGTGCAACACGAAGAGCTCCACCCCCAACAACTCTGAAAGAGCACCAGGAATATGGACTTATTGAGCAGTTCAAAGGTCACTTTTGCATCATCCACAGCAAAAGCGCTTGCCTCTGAAAGCCATGAGTGGAGATGCTTATCGCTCTCTATGGGGTCTTTGAGAAATCTGTAAGCCTGTGTTAGATCCTGTGTGTGTGGATGCATATCTTCTCCCACCACTAGTTAAATTAGAAAAATGGAAAAAAGAATCTATTTATCTATGAAATAATTTGTGTTATTTATATACTATATTTATATTTTTACTCTATATAGATAGCTTTTATTACATTTTCTATTTTGTAATGAAAGATACAGTAGTTGCATGGCGCTGTATATATTGATTGATCATGTATCAGTATTTTAAATACCGATGCATGATTTTAAATATACTGAATATTTAACGTTCATGGGGTCATGCTGTATTCTCTAAGGACTTGAAGCAAGTTAGACTCCCATCTGGTCATGCTGGATTCCAGGTTTTTTGTACATTTGCCCGTAGGACTATTAACCAAAGTCAGCCTTCTCCTAAATTTTTCTGGATTCATTTGATGTGTCGTCCGTTCCACTGTCTCTGAAGAGGATGGAAAATACATCCCAAATAAATTCTGACTATTTGTGTCATTAACATCTTAAAAATCGAACACTTTAACTCATCCTGTGGACAGCTGGTGAAGGAAATAAAGTTGAGTTTACTTTTGTAGCCTTCCATGGTGTGCACAGCTGAACAGAGGGAAAAAGCATTTCTACTTGATTAGCATGCACTGTGATGTATACTGTACCTCTGTTTCACTTACAGGAAACATTGACCAGTTCCCCATTTCAGAATAGACCTTTTTATGGTGGTGTGCGTGCATTTCCAAATATATTCAGCGCTCTCTAAAATTATTCACAGGCCTTGATGAAGCTGAGCAAAACAAAATGAGCCGATGCAAGTAATATGCTATACTTCATGCTTAAAAAATGGAAATCTATATCCTTTTATAGTAAAACACTTGCGTGCGTTCGCACACACCACACACACGCACATATATTCTACAAATAAAAATTAAAAAACCCTTAGGGCTTATAGTTAAAAAAAAAAAAAAAAACACTCTAAAGGCATGCATTATATAAATGTACATTTATCATACATAAACACATCCACACACTCACACACAAACAGATACATACACACACAAAGTACATAACCTATAAACAAAGCAGCCAAGAAAATTAACTACATAAATGTATTTCATAAAATAATACAAGAATCAACAACACTGTACATAAAAGATAATATTTATGGCAATATATGGAAAGAAATTCAGGGCAGGTTAATTTCACAAGAATATTTCACATTTTATTTTATTAGAAAACCTGGAAAACACACCAATGCCTGGTGTCATATTTCCACAGGTGGACCTGACTGTGTTGTACCTGTAAGTCTAAGCAATCTCTTACTGGTCCTGTGAGGCTGTGCAAAACCAAGGTCCCTTTCTTTTTAAATGAAACTTCTCTGAGGAGGACTGTTGATCTAAGATCGTATTTTCCCTGTCCATGTCCTAACCTCGCCCATTATGAGCTAAAATGTCAAACTGATCCCAGATCAGTAGTCCTACTGTGAGGTGCTTTATGAGCATGGGGCCAGGCCTAATGAGAGGAGGACTGTACTGGTACTGATTTCTCCACATTAAACCCTTAGGCTGCTTCAGTGCAGGATGTGTACACACATCCTCATAGGCCCTCAGCCCTGTGCCCCTCTAGAGAGGGACTTAGCAGCTTAGCTCAGAGATGCCTTCTTATCCCTTTGAAGAGCAGCTTTTCTGGAATGTCTTTTTTAATTTGTATTATTCTAAGTCAGTGTTCTAGAACTCCATTGCTTTCAATTACCAGTAGTGATTGTTACATCATCAGAATGTTCCATTAGCAACATTCTTATAATATATTTGTGATCTCACACCCAAAACGTGTAAAGATCACTGGTCCTTACTGGAGCTTCTTGCTCTCCTTGGCCTGCGGGGCAGGATTGTACACTGGGCTAAACAGCATGGTGAAGAGGAGCATTATGGGTACCAGCAGGTAGGGGGCATAGATGGTAATCAATGTGAAGCGCTCTTCGAGGGTCTGGGGTCCAGGGTGGGGGGTAGCAGGGAACTCGTGGTACAGAACGTAGGAAAGGATGGGGATTAGGGTGGTGGCGACGTGGGTGGAGTAGATGATGGCGGGCGTTCTGATCCACCTGCAGCCACCTGAAAGAGGGAAGAGTGCACGGTCACTTCCTTCACCGGTTGGAGGGGCGGAGTCGAGTTTGAAGCTGCTTCGCTTGTCTCCTCCGGGAGGATACAAGGATCATATTCCTGGGCGCGGAGGAGACTAGGTGGCGGTGGAGGAAAGGAGGATACATTTTTGGAGCAGGCCTATTGGGACGCACCCCAGGATTGAGTAATCACAGCAGTAAATAGAAAAGTACATCCAAATAAATTAGGGGTGTTCAATCTTATCTGAACAGGGCCGGTGTGGGTGCAGTTTCTTGTTTTAGCCCAGCACTAAGACACCTGATTCCTCTAAAAGTCGCAATTGAAGACCAGTTTCACAAATCAGTAATTTTTTTGACAAGATAAACACTATATAATTGCGCCCATTTTTAATGTACTTCTCACTGCTTTGAAAAAACCTATCATGCACCTGTACAACGTTTGAAAATACTTCAGCATATCCATGGTAGCAAGTAATCGAATTGAATTTAACACGTGAGTGTAGCTTGTAAATACTGCCGTCAATCATCGTCTAGGCTTAATTAGAGGCAAATACTCACATCTTGGACTACTGGTGGCATAGACCTTATAAAAACAGACTGGTAGTCAAAATGGGATAATTATTGAGAAGGTGCTTGACGGAGAGACTATCGCGACCTCTAGCTGGTGGAGGACTGACCATGCGAGAACACGAGGGGGCTAACTGATGGCACTAACCATTCGCCTGGACCAAAGGTCGTTAATGCAAATGTTAATTGCTGCACGTCGGTAGTGGACCACTGACCTTTATAGAATGCGTATGTCGCAACAGGAAAGAACGGCATTTGCACCAGTGCCTCGCATAAAATGAAAGACTTGAACCAAACCGGGGGCTCCAGCACCATCGGGTCCTTGAACTCAGCCGCATACCAGTGTAACAAATCTTTCAGCTGCGAGAAATGTAAGAGATAATTATCATACACGTCTGACACCCACAGATTTGTGTAAAGTACGCCCATAAAGAATAGATCAAGTGACGTAAATGCATGCTCGTTTTCATTATGAAGGCTATCACTTTAACATTGTTTGTTCGTTCCCAGGGTAACTTCATACACTAGCCAACAAAATATTGCGCACATCACACGACAACTGATTAGTCTATACTGAATTAACATTTGCTTTTATTCAGTGGAGACGAGCCCAACAGAAATGCTTATGTTGTTTTCAGTTTGTTAAAGTCACGCTACTTACGGGTTGCGGATAAACATGTTCCGGTAGCAATGCTTGGAGATCAATAAACAGCGTGATTGGGATATGTGAGGCAAAATAAAAGAAAAAGATAAGCTCCAAGATACGAGTGCACATTGTGAACGAAATGGTCCTCGGGAAAGGAGGTAAGGTTCGGAAAGCAATCTTAAGCAATTGCGTTTCAGAGTCGAGAAACACTCAACAAAACCAGTCAATTCCGATTAGCTTTCGGTAGCATATGGTAGCAAACCGAGTTTTACGGACGGAGTAGGCGTAAACAGGGCGTGCCATGGAATAGCGTGGTGTAGCCTTGCTCTCATTGGACTTTGGAGCACTCGTTTGATGAATTGAAGGCGGGTCCGGGGGAGGTGCATTTCTGACAACCTTTGGGATCAGGTGTATGTGAGTTATATGAGAAATGAGTTGGTCTGATCACCATAGTGACCGTTTGCAGAAAGTAGTTTCCGCGACGCGGCGAGCAGTCGAGAAGACTTTGGTGTCGTAGGCCTATTTCAATAGTGGGTCAGGTCATTAATGTAACTTTAGCCGAGTAGTACCCCACATTACGCAATCTGGTTGCGTGTTAAATCGTGAAAGCAAACCATATCAAGTTTTCGCGTAATTTAGCATGAGCAATCTTGGATTTTTAGAATTTGGCAGCCCTGATGTCACTATCTCACGCTCGCCTGCAAAAGCAACGTATTTGCCTTGGAGATACAAATATGAACAAGTTTAGTTGCAGTATAAGTGTATCTTCTAATTAACGTATGAAAACAACCTGAATGGCCAAACACTACCAACTGCACTGAAGCATGCAAACAGAACGTATTTCAGTAAGGATACGACACCAATAGCCTACACACACATGCAGACCACAGTTAGCCTACAGACCGAAAGCACATCAGAAAGTTTATCCGCGACAAGATGACACAATGGATTTTAATAGCTGGCTGTGCTGTGGACTTCAGTGGTTGCAATGAGTGTAAGAAATCTCGTTTCAGACCATAGGGCTTATTTTTAAGAAATTGCAGTACCTTACTGTGAACCCTTCGTCCATACTCCTGGCTATCACCCAAAGCTATCTTCGCTTATGCAAGTGTTACCGTACTGTACACACGGCCCTCAACCGGCCTGCTGATGACTAGGGCGCGGCTGGATTGTCAAACTGGCGAATGAAATCAGCAGTAAAACGCAACTTGGCGATTTGGCTGCATGTGAAGACTTGTCACCGGTAGGTTGCGCTTCAATCTTGTATGTGGCAGAGTTGGTGTACTTGGTTAATGTCATTTGCACCAGCTGTCCATTTTCATTTAAACTGCGTAATTTGGGGTTGCTGGATGGCTCATTCTGTTAAAACACTGTTATAATGTATGGATTGGCCCCACAGCACAGGACCAAAACCTGACCGTGCCAGTGACAACTGTGGTCGGCACAAAACCTTTTGCCTTGCGATTCTGGTCTGTTTCTGGAACTGGTGTCATTTGTACGAGTCAACCCCTTATTGGAAACAACGCTAAGCATGTCAATATATTAAATAGAGTATCTCAAAAGGATTTTTTACTCTGGGTAAGTTTCTCAGTGTCTGTACTTGTGCGTTCTTGTGGTCTTGTGAACTTGTGTCACATCATATTTAATGACCCAAGTCCGGACTTCACATTCTTGGTATTGAGAAACACCCTGTGTTTACATTAAATTACAGGCATTTAGCAGATGCTCTTATCCAGAGCAACTTACACAACTTTTTTTTTTTTTTTTTTACATAGCATTTACGTTGTATCCATTTATAGAGCTAGACATACTGAAGCAATGCAGGTTAATTACCTTGCTCAAGGGTACAACGGCAGTGCCCTACCGGGGAATCGAACCTGTGACCAACACCTTACCCATTACACTACACTGCTGCCCAAATTTGTGTGTTTTACAGCAAGTGTTCTTGTGACTGTGCTGTATGACAGAGCCCGCCCACCAACACTATGACATCACACCACCAAGCCCATAGCTCCGCCCACCCAAACTGAGACATCACACCACCAAGCCCATAGCTCCGCCCACCCAAACTGTGACATCACAACACCAAGCCCGCAGCTGCTGGAGAAGGGGTTTAATTGCATCGGCCTCATTTTCATTTGTTGCTTGAATAATTGTTACAGATAAACAGAATCACTCAATTTACAGCTACAAGTGCATTTTTACAGTTCATTTCTCGATACGTCATTTTATTTACAAAACACTTTATGTACATATTTTTCTGTCAGTGCAATGTCATTTTTATTCTTTAGACACTTTACAAAATAAAGTTGATTAAATTAATACATCTTAGAATTAATTTAACAAAAAAAGAAAAAAGTTTACAGCAAAACGGACAAAAAAAGACAAACAGCTCAGTAGTACATCGCACTACCTGACAACACACCCGGGGGGTCTGGCTGAAAGTGCCAGTGCATCCATGTATTAACAGGATAAACGTTTCGGAACGCTTCAAACGAGTGTTTTAAAAATAAAGCGAAAGCCGTCTGGGTTCTCGCCGGTACACGAGGTCATAAGACTGGTGGCGGTCGCTTCCTGTTCGGGTGAAGTTAGCGGGAGACGCCCACAGGTACCGAGCCCACACAGCCGTCGCCCCCTAATGACGGGGGTGAAGGTGTGTGTGTGTGTGTGGGGGGGGGGGTAGTTTGTACTCCACACGGCTCCGCTTCTCATCTTCTTCCCTTTCCACGTCCTTTAATACTTTTCATTTTAGGTTTGACTTTTTTCTACATTCAGTGGTTTCACTCCGAAGCGGGTTAGTTTAAGTGAACTGGTGTTTAATTCGGGCGACGAGGTCGCTGTACGCTGCAGGCGAGCAGGTGAGCGGTCTGGCGGCGTCGGGCTAGCCCCGCCCCCTGCAGGGCTCCACACGGCGTCCAGCGCGGGAGAGCACCCCTCCTACCCACAATCCACTTCTGCCCGAACGCTCTGCGAACGCGTTACTGTGCGAGGGGACGCGTCGAACCGCGGTGGAGGGGGATTCAGTCGCTCAGTACTGCTCGCAGCACACGCGCGCAGTCCCTGCTCTCCGGTCAAAGGTCCCCACTTCCAACAGCTCAGCCGCCGGCCGGATGGGAAATTTAACAACCCTCTTTCTCCAGGTGGCTATCGGTTGCTGGTCGACGGGCGTCCCCCTAAAACCCTCCAGACTGATCTCCAGGTCCAGGATTGGACGGCTCTGCTCCAATTAAAAGCCGGCAGAGCCTTTCACGAGCCCCGCCCCACAGTGGTTCGCGGGCGCAGGGGCGATGTTCGCGCACGGTGCGCAGCAGCTGGACACAGTATTAGGGTAATGGAGCTAAGCTAACGGAAAACACAGTTCATCTCACAACACGCTTCCTCACGTGCCGCACTCACTCGTCTCTAAAGCACACAAACGCTCGCTGTCGAGATTCTGCGGAAAAATACTTTGGCTTGACAAGGTGAGCTTTTCCATTAGCTCAACAGAACAACAAACACCACGTTCATCAGAAAAGCTGATCTGCATCAAATGTCAATTTCAAAAAAAAAAAAAAATTTCATTCAGTTTTGTAATTATAATTTTTTTTTTTTTTTTTTTTTTTACAAACAGATCATCTTCTCCTCTGAAAATCTGATTATGAAAACATCAGTCATAAAGCCTTTGGGATGTCATATTAATGTATAAATTATCATTTTGATGGGGTTATTAGGTTCTAATCATAACTGAGATGACGATAGTGGATTTTCAACAAAGGGTGTAAAAAAAAATGGCTGTTTTGTGACACTGGTCATTGTGTAATGGAAGATAATTACGGGTGCTTTCAGACAAATCCCGTACACGACAACCTAACAAACAGCTATAAAAATAAATACAAAGGGGAAGAAATGAGCTAATAAAATATATATACTTTTAACGGTCTCCATCTTTTTGAAACATTCCGTATGGCACCAATCATGACAACAAACCGAACGATAACTTAAACTTTAAATAAAAAAAAGACGATAAAACGCATACCCGGTTTGCTCAATGCTACAAATACACGTGATACGGTGTCCAGTTTCAGGCGTAAAAATGCCCCCGGTTTTTGGCAGTTGCTGAGTTAAAATCTATGAACCTCTCGTTCACACAGACGCGTTCATTTCATTAGTGACGCTGACACATACTGACATACCCATGGGTAGGGCAAGAGGGAAGCGTGTGGGGCAATAGGGGCAAATATTTCGGGGAGAATACGAAACGGTAACACTGTCAAGCGGAGTTGCGCTTCGAATTTCGGAACGTTACCATTGCCATGAGCAACAACAACAGAAATGAACTGAGGTAGCGTATGAGGTTTTCTACTGACAGTATCACACAACATCGTTTAGCTCTTTGAGCCTTTTGATCATGTGATCGTTTTCAGTTTATCTGACTGTCTATCAAATTGACTGACAGACACCTCATAGCAGACATGGCCAGGATTGTTGGACACATTCAAATGGCCGCAGGCACCCAGCCTGCAGGAAAAAAAACGTCTTTGACATCAAAGTGTGGCAAATGAGCTCATCCAGAAATATGGTGCGAGAGTGAAGGTCAGTACTGCGTATGTGCATGTCAATACTGTGTATGTGCATGTCAGTACTGTACACGTATGCATGTCAGTAGTGCGTATGTGCATGTCAGTGCTGAACATGTATGCATGTCGGTACTGCGTATGTGCATGTCAGTACTGCGTATGTGCATGTCAGTGCTGTACATGTGTGCATGTTAGTGCTGTGTTTGTATGCATCCTAGAACAACAAATATGCATGTAAGTACTGTATGTATGAATGTCAGTATGTGCGCATCTCGTACTGCGCGCACATGTACGCCATGCGCTTTCAGGCAAGCACCGCGGTGGCTTTTTCAGATCAGTAGAGTCGGGCTGATGCCTACCACTGGCCTCATTCCAGTTAGTGCTCTTAGCAAGGGGGGTCATTTGTTCGATTTGGCAACCGCAACGCAAAGCCTCGTCGTCCCGTCTCCGAGAGAGAGAGAGAGAGAGAGAGGCGCTCCAAAGCGGCTCAGGAGTACCGCCTTCCAGAAAACAGCAGCCGCAGCGGAGGAACGCTCTCCCGCTATCCCGCCGTCCCGCTTTGTGCTTGTGTTCCGCAGCTGCGCGCCTGGGCGTCACGGCGAACAGCCGGTGCGGAGAGCGGGCGGGGCCAGGCGGGGCGGGGCGGGGCGGGGCGGAGGGCAGGAAGGGCGTCTCGTCACTGCAGCACGCAGTACTTCCTGTAGTCGGACTCAAAGTCCTCGTCCATGCTACTGGTGTCGGCCATCTTTTTGCCGTCCGTCCTCGGCAGAAACTGGGAGTAGTCCACGCCCTGCTGCTCGTAGAACAGGATGTAGGCGGAGTCCGTGTCAATCTCCTCCGAGTGGACTTCCTGTGGAGGTCACAGAGACGGTTTTTCACATAAAAAAATGTTTTAAGATATTTTTTCACTGCTTAAGAAACAATAACCCACACCTGTAAAGTAATGGTTTACACTCCGGTCTTTAAAACTAAAGGAAAATTCAGCCAAAAATGGAAAATATTATTTTGACTACCTGCAGGAGATCATTAAAACACACAGAGCGTGATGTCTAATGCCCTGCTTTATATCGTCACCCTCCTAAAATCTGAACTATTTTCAGGAATGTTTTTGGAATTCAGTAGTTTCAAAAGCACTGTTTGAATTCAGAAATAAACCTGAAAATATACAGGTTAGCCTAAAATACATTTTAAATTTTCAGATCAGTTCAGAGTACATTCAACTGTTTTATCTCTAATTTATATGATACTCAATATTCTAAAATGCACTGTATTCAATTTCAGAGATGTAACTGAACCTGCATCCATATGCATTTCATAGTTATAAAATACAGAACATTAATTAACAAAGAAGGAGTGCTTTAAACACTTTTACCAGATGAACAGCTCATAGCAGTTGATGCAGTTGCAAAAAAAATGACTTGAAATCATTTGGAAAGTAGCTGGGCTAAACATCATTTTCAAATGCTATTTTCTTTCAGCACTGAATTTTGAAAAAGTAAAAGAGCATCTAAAAGTGTCATTTCAAACCCAGATGCGTAGTCGTGGGTGTCCTTTGAGAGGAAGGCGTGCGGTACCTTGCAGCTGCTGTCGTTGTAACAGTACCATTTCTCATTGGGGTTTTTTGCATATGTAACGTAGTGGCCTCCCCCCAGGATCCCCGAATGGCACTGTGGGACAGGGAGAGACTGGGTTAGCCTGGGCTGCAGTTCACAGGAGCAGCCAGCAGGGGGAGCCGCGTAACCAGCCTCAGAAACCAATCACACCAACCAAAACCAAAACCACTATCTACTACACACACGTCTGTATCTCCTGTACCTCACATACACACACATCAGTATCGTGTAACCAGCCTCAGAAACCAATCGCAGGACAGGGAGGGCGGGACCTACTGAAATTGCATATAGGTTGTATATGGGGTCCAGGCAGATGTCGTCTCTGTGGTGGTGGGCGGGGTCCAGCTCCAGGCCGGGCTCCGGGTGGCCGTTGCTCTGGCCACCGTCGGGCCCCAGCCCGTTCACCATTATGACATCACAGTCGGTGCCGGAGGGCTCCGGTGGCCAGGCCCCGTCCTGGGCCCCGCCCTGCTCGGTCTCCGTGGCGACGTCGCGGCCGCAGTCCAGGCTCTCTTTGCTGTTGGACAGGCGGTGCCGGCTGCCCAGCTGGGGCAGGCGCAGGCGGCCCTGCTTCCGCGCCCCGCCCCGGGGGCTGCCGCAAGGGCTGCTGGTCCTGCTGGACTTCTTCCCTAAGCCTGTTAACACACACACACACAATCACACACACATGTAATCACATACACAAACACAATGCCGCACACGCATAGGCACACAGACGTAATCACACATACATACACACACGTAATCAAAAACACATATACAAATACACACACATGCACACACACACACGTGCACACACACACACACACACAATCATGTAATCACTCACACACACACACACACATAAACGCACATACAAACACATGCACACACACACAATCATGTAATCACACACACACATAAACGCACATACAAACACATGCACACACACACAATCATGTAATCTCACACACACACACACACACACACACACACACACACACACAATCATGTAATCACACACACAGGGTAAGTGTTTAACTGCAGTATCAGCAGCTGGAACGGTCGGCAGTGTGACAGCCGATCCCCACCTTTCACGTTGCTGGGCACAGAAATGAGGGGGGCGGCGTTCCCGGCGTCTCCGCCCACCAGCTTCGGTGGCTCCTCCCCCAGACCGGGCTGGCCCCGCTCCGCCTCCCGAGGGGCGAGGAAGGCGCTGGGGTCGAACTTCTCCCGCGGGAACTTCACGATCTTCTGAGACTTGATCCAGCGCCCGTTCACGAACTGGAAGCGCTTCAGATGGACGATCTGCAAACGCGGTCCCCGAAGACACGGCGGGAACTATTTTAGGACGGTGGCAAAGCGGTTCAGTGACTTAATAAACCACATCTATTCCACGCGCCCCCTCCAAAATTGGTCAAAACCAAAACAATGAAGAGGAGCAAAAAAAGAAAACATATCTACGGCAGTGAATTTTGCCATTTTGTCTGGTTGTCCAATCAACACCAAGTATGACGTTGTCAGACGATAACTGAATTCTACAGACGCGCGACACTTCTGCCGGTTTGAAATGCGTGGTTTTTGCGGCGAGGCCGAAGAGGCCAGCGGCTGGGAGCTCCTGGGGGCTCTTACCAGGATGGGCGGCAGCCTCCACAGGTCCAGCTTCTTGGTGGCCAGGCGGTGGGCGTGGCACTTGGAGCAGTAGTACAGCTCGTCCTCGCCAAGCTCCTCCTCGCTGGTGAAGGCCCGCAGGCAGCTGTCCAGGCTGATGGGCTCGGCCTGCGCCCGGCGGCTCTGCTCCACACTGCAGTGCTCCTCCACTATCTGCAACACACACACACGCGTCTGTATCACACACACACACTCTGCTCCACACTGCAGTGCTCCTCCACTATCTGCAACACACACACACTCTGCTGCACACTGCAGTGCTCCTCCACGATCTGCAACACACACACACGCATCTGTATCTACAACACACACACACACACGTCTGTATCTACAACACACACACACGCACGCGTCTGTATCACACACACACACACTCTGCTCCACACTGCAGTGCTCCTCCACGATCTGCAACACACACACACACACACACTGCAGTGCTCCTCCACTATCTAAAACACACACACACAGGTCTGTATCTACAACACACACACACGCGTCTGTATCACACACACACACACACTCTGCTCCACACTGCAGTGCTCCTCCACTATCTGCAACACACACACACGCGTCTGTATCACACACACACACTCTGCTCCACACTGCAGTGCTCCTCCACTATCTGCAACACACACACACACGTCTGTATCACACACACTCTGCTCCACACTGCAGTGCTCCTCCACTATCTGCAACACACACACACACACACACACACGTCTGTATCACACACACACACTCTGCTCCACACTGCAGTGCTCCTCCACTATCTGCAACACACACACACGCGTCTGTATCACACACACACACTCTGCTGCACACTGCAGTGCTCCTCCACTATCTGCAACACACACACACACACACTGCAGTGCTCCTCCACGATCTAAAACACACACACACACGTCTGTATCACACACACACACTCTGCCTCACACTGCAGTGCTCCTCCACTATCTGCAACACACACACACACGCGTCTGTATCTACAACACACACACACGCGTCTGTATCACGCACACACACTCTGCTCCACACTGCAGTGCTCCTCCACTATCTGCAACACACACACACGCATCTGTATCACACACACACACTCTGCTCCACACTGCAGTGCTCCTCCACTATCTGCAACACACACACACACACACACTGCAGTGCTCCTCCACTATCTGCAACACACACACACACACACACACTGCAGTGCTCCTCCACTATCTGCAACACACACACACACACACACACACTGCAGTGCTCCTCCACTATCTGCAACACACACACACACACACACTGCAGTGCTCCTCCACTATCTGCAACACACACACGCATCTGTATCTACAACACACACACACACACTCTGCTCCACACTGCAGTGCTCCTCCACTATCTGCAACACACACACACACACACACATCTGTATCACACACACACACACACACACAGACACACACACTGCAGTGCTCCTCCACTATCTGCAACACACACACACACACACATCTGTATCACACACACACACACACAGACACACACACTGCAGTGCTCCTCCACTATCTGCAACACACACACACGCGTCTGTATCACACACACACACACACACACGCGTCTGTATCACACACACACACTCTGCTCCACACTGCAGTGCTCCTCCACTATCTGCAACACACACACACACACACACACACACACGTCTGTATCACACACACACACTCTGCTCCACACTGCAGTGCTCCTCCACTATCTGCAACACACACACACACACACACACACGTCTGTATCACACACACACACTCTGCTCCACACTGCAGTGCTCCTCCACTATCTGCAACACACACACACACGTCTGTATCACACACACACACTCTGCTCCACACTGCAGTGCTCCTCCACTATCTGCAACACACACACACACACACACACACACTGCAGTGCTCCTCCACGATCTGCAACACACACACGCATCTGTATCTACAACACACACACACACACACGCGCACACACACACTGCAGTGCTCCTCCACTATCTGCAACACACACACACGCATCTGTATCTACAACACACACACACACACACACACACTGCAGTGCTCCTCCACTATCTGCAACACACACACACTCTGCTCCACACTGCAGTGCTCCTCCACTATCTGCAACACACACACACACGTCTGTATCACACACACACACTCTGCTCCACACTGCAGTGCTCCTCCACTATCTGCAACACACACACACACTCTGCTCCACACTGCAGTGCTCCTCCACTATCTAAAACACACACACATGCGTCTGTATCACACACACACACTCTGCTCCACACTGCAGTGCTCCTCCACTATCTGCAACACACACACACACGTCTGTATCACACACACACACTCTGCTCCACACTGCAGTGCTCCTCCACTATCTGCAACACACACACACGTCTGTATCTACAACACACACACTCTGCTCCACACTGCAGTGCTCCTCCACTATCTGCAACACATATGTCTGTATCTACAACACACACACACATATCTATATCTACAACACACACACACACACACACACACACACACATCTGCATCACACACAAACGTCTGTATCTACAACACACACACATGCGTATGTATCTACAACACACACACACACACACACACACACACACTGCTCCACACTGCAGTGCTCCTCCACGATCTACAACACACACACGCACACACACACACACTGCAGTGCTCCTTCACTATTTGCAACACACACACACACACACACACGTCTGTATCACACACACACACACACACACACAAACATACACTCTGCTTCATACTGCAGTGCTCCTCCACTATTTACAACACACACACACACACACACGTCTTTATCTACAACACACACACACACACACACACACTGCAGTGCTCCTTTACTATCTGCAACACACACACACACACACACGTCTGTATCACACACACACACACACTCTTTGCTCCACACTGCATGCTCCTCCACTATCCACAACACACACACACATAGACACATGTACACAAACCTGTATCACTTGCACAGCTATGTGTGTGTGTGTGTGTGTGTGTGTAACCGTGCTGCAATAACTGTCCAGTAGAGAGAGTCCCCTTTCCTCTGCCTGCTCAGCTGCACTAGCACAGGCCCTCCAGATGACAGGTACCTGCTCAGCCTGGTGGTGGCAGGTCCTTGAGAGGTAAGTCACAGTAGTGCTGACAGATCAGAGACCACAATGAGGACCGGGCCACCACAGCCTTACATCACTTCTCCAGGCTCCATAAACAGCTTGTTTTGATTTGAATCAAAATCTGCTGTGTCACAGTTACACAACCCCCCAGTTCAGGAAGGGGTGTGCTCTGAGTGCGCTGCAGTGTATTACAATGGGTGCGGAACTGGTCTTGTAACCTAATGGTTCGATTCCTGGATAGGACACTTCCTTTGTGCCTTTGAGCAAGGTACTTAACCTGCATTGCTTCAGTATATATCCAGCTGTATAAATGGATGCAAACTATGTAAATGTTGTGTAAGTAGCTCAGGATGAGAGCGTCTGCTAAATGCCTGTAAAGTAACCTCTCTCCCTTCCTCTCATTCACTTTCACGCTCTCTCCAGCTCAATCAGGATCCCGCTTGCTCACTCCTGCTCACTTTCTCTGTCTCTCTCTCTCTCTCTCTCTCTCTCTCTCTCTCTCACCCTCTCCTGGGAGGTTTGGTATCGCAGGTGCAGGGCGGTGGGGTCCCAGTCCACGGCGATGTAGGCGTTTCCCAGAGCGGCCCTGTCCTCGTCGCAGTCCACTGTGCAGCCCCTGCAGAACCTGCAACCCACGCCACAGACACGCCGTCGCAAAGACGCGTTGGAGAAAAACAGGAAACGGGCAAACTGGGAAACACCGAGCCTGAACCCCCCCCCCCCCCGGAACCCCCAAAAAAACCATGTAAAAATATGACACGGCCTCCTACTGTACAGCAAATATAACAGCACCTCCTACTGGAGCACAGCCATCACAGCACCTCATACTGCAGCACAAATATAACAGCACCTCCTACTGGAGCACAGCCATCACAGCACCTCATACTGCAGCACAACTATAACAGCACCTCCTACTGGAGCACAGCCATCACAGCGCCTCCTGCAGGTGAAGGACGTACCTGTACCAGGGGCACCAGGCGCAGGAGTTTCCATCCTTCTGCACCACACGCAGCGTAAATGGGTACTGGTACCCCAGGCTGTCATCACTGCGAAGAACATACAAAACGTACATCACACACTGCGAAGAATGCACAGCATACATCGTGGAGAACACACTACCTATATCACACACTGCGGAGAACACACAGAGCATACATCACACACTGCAAGAACACACAGCATAGATCACACACTGCGGAGAACACACAGCAGCATACATCACACACTGCGAAGAATACACAGCATACATCACACACTCGGGGGAACACTGCATATATCATACATGACAAAGAACACAGACAATATACATCAGACACTGATGAGAACACAGAGAGCATACATCACACACTGCTGATAACATGGAGAGCATACATCACACAACATCTGACTTCTCTTATGATTGTCATTATTAGAGAAACAAGGAACAAGGAAACAGAGCCTGACACAACACTGAGTGCACCCAAGTGTAATTCCTGTAAGGGGGGCGGTGCCAGGCAGGGGGCGCTCTCACCAGTCCTGGGCGTGGTTGCTGGCCTCCTGGGGGGGCAGGGGGCTGGCCAGCCGGGACACCTGGATCCACACGGCGTCGTACAGGTCCCGCTTGCGCGTGTTCACCGTGCAGGGCACGATCAGCGGCATGCCGAACAGGCTGGGCCGGTTCTTCTGCGAGGACAGGAAGTAGAGCTCCGTCCGCATCTGCAGGGGGGAACGCGCGAGAGCGTGAGCGCGGCTCGCGAAAACACGCAACAGCACACTAAAACACGCAACAACACACTAAAACACGCAACAACACGCAAAAACACGCAACAACACACTAAAACACGCAACAACACGCAAAAACACGCAACAACACACTAAAACACGCAACAACACGCAAAAACACGCAACAGCACACTAAAACACGCAACAACACACTAAAACACGCAACAACACGCAAAAACACGCAACAACACACTAAAACACGCAACAACACGCAAAAACACGCAACAACACACTAAAACACGCAACAACACGCAAAAACACGCAACACACTAAAACACGTAACAACACGCAAAAACACGCAACAACACGCAAAAACACGCAACAACACGCAAAAACACGCAACAACACACTAAAACACGCAACAACACGCAAAAACACGCAACAACACACTAAAACACGCAACAGCACACTAAAACACGCAAAAACACGCAAAATCCTGTGTACAACACGCTAAAACACACAAGAGCGTGTGTACATCACACTGAGACAAACAAGAGCATATATACAGCAACTAAAACCCAAGAGAGTGAGAACGCACAATGTTCCTTCACAAATCACGGAAGTGTGTGGAAGTCACCAACTCGCTGCATGGCTCATAGTTTAATGGACGGTGCGTGGGGGGATTTAAACAGCAACACACCCATCGTCAGTCAACCTCTGCCCCTCCCCCGGGACCTTGCCTGCACCCCGCTCACGCCCCACCCACATCCACGCCCCGCCCCTCTCACCATCTTCCTGTGCATGGCGATGATGTAGCCAATGAAGGGGTTGTCCTGGGTGGGCAGCACGTGCCCGTTGGGGAGGCCGTTGGCCAGGCTGCGCTCGGGCCCGCAGGGCACCCCCGTGTTTGGCACCCCGTTGGGTATCAGGTTGGGCCGCGCCGCCGTCCCGTTGGCGGCGATGCCCGCCGTCCCGTTCGCCAACGCTGGGGCATCTGGGAAAAAAACAGCCCGCATTATCCATCCAGACAAGAAACTACAACACCCAGCTATGAGCTGTGTATCTCACACACACACAGTGTCTGTGTATCTCACACACACACTGCGGCGTCTGTGTATCTCACACACACTGCGGTGTCTGTGTATCTTACACACTGTGTCTGTGTATCTTACACACTGCGGTGTCTGTGTATCTTACACACTGCAGTGTCTGTGTATCTTACACACTGTGTCTGTGTATCTTACACACTGCGGTGTCTGTGTATCTTACACACAGTGTCTGTGTATCTCACACACACACTGCGGCGTCTGTGTATCTCACACACACTGCGGTGTCTGTGTATCTTACACACTGTGTCTGTGTATCTTACACACTGCGGTGTCTGTGTATCTTACACACTGTGTCTGTGTATCTTACACATTGCAGTGTCTGTGTATCTTACACACTGTGTCTGTGTATCTTACACACTGCAGTGTCTGTGTATCTCACACACACTGCGGTGTCTGTGTATCTCACACACACTGCGGTGTCTGTGTATCTTACACACTGCAGTGTCTGTGTATCTTACACACTGTGTCTGTGTATCTCACACACACTGCGGTGTCTGCTTGTGTACTGTGTCTTTGTCCTCACTAAGGATGAGGTGTAAATCATCGCTGCAGAAATGCACAGCAGGGGGCGCTCTTACCAGTCTGCGTGGGAGAGGTGACCGACGTGGGCGAGCCCGGCACAGGGATCTCGAACGCGCAGAGAAACCCGTTCACCGAGAGACGCACTTTCTGGTTGTCCAGCGGAAAGTTCTAGAGAGAAATCGCACGCGCAACGCGCGATCAGCCTGGGTGAGGAGAGGTGTGTGAGTGCGTGTGCGGGTGTGGACAGGCGAGGGGGTGTGCGTGTCCAGGTGAGGACAGGTGAGGGGCGCACCTTGATGTTGGAGGAGTGCACCTCGGCCAGGAGGATCTGCTCGGGCTTCAGGCCGCAGAGCTCGCTCAGCTGCCTCTTCAGACCCGTGTACTTCTCATCCATGTTCAGCCGCAGCCCGAACCGGACCGGCGTGGAGCCGTCCAGCTTAATCACTGCACACAGAACAGACACAGTATCACTGCACACAGCACAGACACATTATCACTGCACACAGCACTGACACAGTATCACTGCACACAGCACTGACACAGTATCACTGCACACAGCACAGACACAGTATCACTGCACACAGTACAGACACGGTTATCACTGCACACACAGCATTATCACTGCACACAGCACTACACAGTCACTGCACACAGTACAGACACAGTATCACTGCACACAGCACAGACACATTATCACTGCACACAGCACAGACACAGTATCACTGCACACAGCACAGACACAGTATCACTGCACACAGTACAGACACAGTATCACTGCACACAGTACAGACATAGTATCACTGCACACAGTACAGACACAGTATCACTGCACACAGAACAGACTCAGTATCACTGCACACACTGAACAGACACTGCACACAGCACAGACATAGTATCACTGCACACAGAACAGGCACAGTATTACTGCACACAGTACAGACACAGTATCACTGCACACAGTACAGACACAGTATCACTGCACACAGCACTGACACAGTATCACTGCACACAGTACAGACACAGTATCACTGCACACAGTACAGACACAGTATCACTGCACACAGCATGGACACACATTATATCTGTACCTGTAGTCAGGTATAGAAAGTGAGGTGAGGGTACCTGTGATCTCCAGGTGCATGGAGCTGTCCATGGGCAGGGGCAGGGACAGGAAGTTGAAGGGGTCGAAGCGCGCGCTGATGTGGCCGCAGGTCTTGCACTTCACCTGGGACTTGAGCTGCCCGTGGAACAGGTCCACCACGATGGAGCGGTTCCTCCTCAGGTGGTTATCCCAAGCCTGCAGGGGGGAAGCGCACAACACACAGATCCATATCAACTACAACTCCCACAATGCTTGGCTCTGACCACCCACACACACACAGGAGTCGACTGGCTCCCTCTGACCTCTGAGGCCACCTCCCAGTCGGGCCGGCCGTCGCTGTCCTTCAGCTCCACGTAGGGCTTCTCGTGGACGCGGTTGAGGTCCTCGTGGAGGCCGTCCAGCAGGAAGGCCAGCAGCTCCTGGGAGTCCTGCTGCTGGAAGCCGTTGAACCGCGGCGCGTACTTCGCTATCGTCCACTGCAGAGCGAACAGCCAGAGAGAGGCAGAGCGAATGACTTTCCCTCCTGACATCTCAGCCAGACCCAAGTCAAATACGTATTTGTTTTGGATTCAAATACTTTTCTGTGCTCTGTTGATCTTGCCTGGTGTAACTGAGCCTGCCAATATGACCAGAAGGCGGGGTTTGCAATTGTTGAGGGTATTTCATTGGTTCCGATACACCAGACAAGATCAGTAAAGCATAGAAAAATATTTGAATCCAAAACAAATACGTATTTGACCCAGGTCTGATTTGAGCTCACAGTTCAGTTTATAAAGCTGAACACAAACTGGAAACAACCTACCTGTAATACTGCGGCTTATGTTTATAGTTACAGTATCTATATAGCTGACAGATTTGGGTAAGGTACCATGGTATATGTACAACCACAGTGTCCCGATTAGGATTTTAACCTGCATTACTCTGGTTATTAATCTACTGCCTCAACTACTGCAGCGCTGCAGTGCTCTCCCATTGCATTGTGGGATGGCGTCGCTAAGGTTACCCTGAGCTTCAGGGGGGCGATGTTCTTCTGCGTGCCGCTCCACAGCTCCTGCACCAGGTCGCCGTAGCACTTGGCCATGTGACCTCGCATGCCGATGGGATTGGTCCTGGGACAGAAACGAAAACACAGACCGCTCAACCCTCCGACTCCTCCGACCGAGGCAGCAGCTCTTTTTAAAAACACACAATTTTTAAAAACGCGGCGATAATGTATTGTACCTCTGTATTAAAGGTAACGTGAGGAGGGAGAAGATTCACAACAAAAAAAAAAGCTATGTTATCAGTGACTCGCTGATTTGAACCAATCAACCTCTTCCGCTAGGAAAAGCAAATCTTCTGACAGGCTATAATAGCATGACTTGCTACTGCAGAGAGGAAACGGAACACAGCAGGCCAGGGAGCAATGGGGCCTCCAGTCCAGAGGGGGCGCTGTCACGCACACACCTGTTGAGCTCGAACAGGTGTCTCCCTGAGATGAAGTACTCGGTCAGAGGCTTGGTGTTGCTGACGCACTGGATGCTGGAGTTCATGAAGCAGGTGTTCCCCAGGTTGCTCAGTCCGGTGGCTCCCTTCTCCGTGGGGACTGCAGGAAGAGACCAGAGCGTTCCGTTACCCAGCATCCCACACCGCGCTCACGCCACCCGACGCTCCGCACGGGAACAACACAAACCCAACACGAACCCAACGAGCAGAGGCTTCACACCTTTGTGTCGGTCCATTTTGTTCGCGATGAAGCACATCTCCTCCGGCCAGCTCATGTCTTTATTTCGAACTGGAAGGGAGGAAAAAAACAAACAACTTCCTTTTCAAATATCCTTTTTTTAATAAAATGAAAAACGCGAGATTGCGCATTTAGAAACGACACTGTAGAGAGTAACGTGGTGAGCACCTTCTATCACCAAGTGCTGCTCGTCCTGAATTTTCAGGCTCTCCAGCGTGTGGTCCTCGTCGTCCAGCAGGGTCAGGTAATTCTGAAAATAAAAATAAAAAGTGAAAATGAGTCGTGCCCCGAGTCCCACTCGGAACCTAACCCACAGCCCCGCCCTGAGACGCCGCCCCCATAGCCCCGCCCTGAGACGCCGCCCCCACAGCCCCGCCCCCCACAGCCCCGCCCCGAGACGCCACCCCCACAGCCCCGCCCTGAGATGCCGCCCCCATAGCCCCGCCCCCCACAGCCCCGCCCTGAGGCCCCACCCCCACAGCCCCGCCCCGAGACATCACCCCCCCCCACAGCCCTGCCCCCCACAGCCCCGCCCTGAGGCGCCACCCCCCCACAGCCCCGCCCCCACAGCCCCACCCTGAGGCCCCACCCCCACAGCCCTGCCCTGAGGCCCCGCCCCCACAGCCCCACCCTGAGGCCCCACCCCCACAGCCCCGCCCTGAGGCCCCACCTCTCCGTTGTAGAGCCACAGCCGCATGTCCTCCTCCTTGATGCGCAGCCGCTGGGACAGGTACTCGTGGATGTCCTTGATGGTGGCCATCCTGCTGAAGCAGCCGGTGTAGGCCAGCACCCGCTTCAGCGGCGCGTTAGGGGACGGGACGTTGCCTGCAGGGGGCAGCGTTGCACACTTACACAAACACACTCTCAAACTCCCAAACACATGAAGAGTACAAACTGCACAAGCGACTGGCTCTGAGGACTGGGCGCCTGCAATAACCGACCAACGTCATTCCGTCCAATCGACTCCAGTCTTTATAGCCTACATCTCAATGTGTTGTGGTGGCCTCTTGAAGACCAGAACTTTACATTCCAAATTAAAAGTTAAAAATATAAGGAGATGGCGCATTGAGTTGACGTGGAAAATAAGGCTGGACCGACTGCAGTTGCCATCCAGCTAAGCTCTGTACTGAGCCAGGAAATACTCGGAAAGGGGGTTTATATGTTTTTATTTAGTACATCAGTGCAACGCACAAAACAAAGAATAATAAAGTGAGTGTTTTAAGCAGTGCACTGACGAACACTTCTGCTCACAGGATGTAACTGATTGCACACATTATGGCTGTGGGTTTCATGCTTCCCCTAGGTGCTGGCAATTATTACTATGCACACAAACAAACGTGTGCACGCACACACACACACGCGCGTACATGCGTGCACACACACACACACACACACACACAGGGTAGGACAGGTAATACATGCTCTGCAGACTAGTACAGGTAAAATCTATCACTGACAAAACTGAGAAGTAACAAAAAATATACACAGCAAACATCACTGATTCCAGGCAAATATTAAATCACTCGTCTGGCTTCGCAAAGGCACAGAAATGCAGAGGTAATTGGGCAGATTTTCCAGCAGTGCACACCACGGGCACAATTCTGTCTAAATCAACAGTGAGGATTAGTTGTAAGGTAGCAGCAAGAAACCCAGGCAATTAGATAAAAATATTAGAGCGCAAAAGATTCAACAAATATGATTACGCAAATCACAAAAATCAACTTCAGTCTTTCCCAAACAAAAAGCCACTGTTAATAATTACAGATATGTGGCTAGTATCCAAGCGATTTTACGTGATTTTAAATACTGAATGATCTTCATATTTCAATTTAGAAAATAAAAAAATAGTGCACAACGCCCAGTTCTGTGTAAGTGACACGGTTGGCATGGCGGCAGTGTTGCTAGGCGACAGGTCACTAGGCGCGTGACAGGTCACCCTTTGTACAAAGGGGTTGGCCACGGCCGGGGCAGCGTCGTAAAGGGACCTGCTGTTCCCGGCTCAGCCAATCAGATCCTCAGATCCGCCAATCAGGCCTGTGCAGCACTCTACCCAGACCAGATCCTCCAATCAGGCCAGATCTGATCGTCCAATCAAATGAGTAGAGCGCCACACGCTGCACTGCGCCAGCCCTGAGGGTTAGTGAGTTATAGAGCGGACTCCGAACCCCGACTGAACCCCGCATGCTTCGTCACGCCACACAAGCCGGTGTTATCGCGAAACCACGCCCACACTTGACCCCCCACAGAGAGCACTCTGCAGACAGACATGGGAGTTGTGCAATCGAATTTGGCCTCATTGTTAGTCGAGTGCCGCGGCGCGGTCTGATTGGGCGGAGTTAGGAGCACCGGCCACGCCCCCTCCTTCTTGCTGCAGGCTTACGTTACCTCTGGGTAAATGGTGAGGGAACATTCTCAGGCTGGTCATACCCATATTCACCCAGATGTTGGACTGGGGGGTGCGGGAGGCCGGCTGTTGCCGTAGGAACAGCAGGTAGCGGGGAAACAGCTCCAGCTCGGCGGTACCCGTCTTAGTCTGCCTGATCACCTGGAGGCGGGGCGAGAGGAGGGACACATCCAATCAATGCTGAGAGAAGGTGTGGAGGGAGCCAATCAGAACAGAGTCAGTACGCTACTGCCACACACACATGCATGTACACACATATGGGTTCCTCCAGCAGACTGCTGTAGTTATGTTGTTGCTGGGATACGTACCGGGCGGGGCAGACTCAGGTTGGCCCCGTACCAGTGATACAGCGCCCTCCATACTGGTTCTGGGACCGTCTCAAAGTCCCGGGTCGGGAGAAGGTTCTGGGTTCGCCTGAGTCTCCCGCCCTCCATGGTCAACGTGGGGGCCTGTAGGGGGGGCGGGGCAATATTAAAAACAGCAGCCAGCACCTCTCCACCTGCTCCCAACCCCAAGCCTCAGGCAGGAGATGGACAAAGCCACTGAACTACATTACCCACAGTGCTGCAGGGGCACAGTGGAACAGCATCAGTCACACTACTGCCCAGTAAGAACTCTCACAAGAACTGCCGTCCAATGAACACAAACACATGCGCAGGCAGAACTCTCTCTCTCTCTCTCTCTCTCTCTCTCTCTCTCTCACACACACACACACACACACACACACACAAACACACATGCACTCACATGCACGTGACACGCATGTGACACGCATGTGGGAGTGCGCACCTTCATGGGCTCCGGGGTGACCAGGGGCTGGTTGTCGATGGCCCCCGGCCTCTGCGCTGCCAGCAGGGGCAGGATGTTCCCGTTGGGCCCGGAGAAGCACTGGCTGTCGGAGCTGTGTGTGTGCGACCGCGGGAAGCAGTCTGTCACTGGAGAACTGGGCCCGTTCTGACCTGCAGAGCAGGGCGGCCATTTAATACAGATATAATGAAGCAGCCTGTACCAGTGCACACATACACTCATACACACACACACACACACACACATACACTCAAATAACTCACTCATACACACACACCCACATACACTCTCACTCTCACACACACCCACACTCACACACACACACATACACTCAAATAACTCACTCATACACACACACCCACATACACTCTCACTCTCACACACTCCCACTCTCTCACACACACCCACACACTGACACACACACATACACTCACTCACACACACACTCATACACTCACTCACTCATACACATACACACACACCCACACACACTCACTCACTCACTCTCACACACACATACTCTCACCATCCATTTCCGTAACATTTTAGGCATACAGCAAATGCTCTTATGCAGACAAACTTACACAGCCCTTCCTCTCTGTTGTTCTCACATGCTCTCTCTCTCTCAGTCTCTCTCTCTCTCTCTCTCTCTCTCTCTCTCTCTCTCTCTCTCTCTCTCTCTCTCTCTCTCTCTCCTGAACTCACTGCTGTTGTTCTCGGAGGCCTCTGACGAGCTGGAGATGCTCTCACAGAGCTTCTCCTCTGACGCACTGTAGGAGTTGGGGATGCCGACCCGGTCCGATGTCGGGGTCACGGTCGTCCTCCAATGCTGGCCCCGCCCGGCGCCGAGGACGGGCGGCTGGTCCCCCACGACAGGCCGGTTATCCTGAGAACGACACGAGTGAGCCACTCCCACCGGGAAAACCAGCCAATCAGGAGGAAGGGGCACTCGGGAGGCGGCTCCACTCACGTATCGGACGTAGTCCTTCCACTGCTGCCACCACTGCATGGAGATGAGGAACCAGTTCTGCCCCGGCTGGAGACCATGCCTGCTCTCCCTCTCCAGCCAACCCCTGCACAGCGCGGAAACCGCCAAAATCAGGCTCCGCCCCACCTGCACATCTCACCAATCACGTGACTAACCCCCACCCCCATCTGCACATCTCACCAATCACACGACCAACCCCCACCCCATCTGCACATCTCACCAATCACATGATCAAGCCCTGCCCCCCGTTTGTACATCTCACCAATCACACAACAGTCTCTGCCTGTATCTCTGCATCACATGCAGCAGTACATAATGCTGCATATCTATTCTCCCTGACGCGGTCATGCCCCGCCCCCCTGCCTGCAGCACTGCCATGCCCTGCCCCCCTGCCTGCAGCACTGCCATGCCCCGCCCCCTCACTGCAGGCTCCCTATCAGCGACTCAGAGGGGGGAGGGACTGACTTACCTGATAATCTGCCCCTCCTCCTCGGGCGTGGCTGGCCGCAACCCCAGAACGATGTGGCACACCTGCGGAGACACACCAGCACACTGAGACACAAATGTGCACAGTACACTCACCACCACAGCACAGACCACAAGCATGCATGCACACGCACACACACAGGTACACAGACACACGCACACGCACACACACACGCACACACACTTTACCCTCCCCTTCCCACACAAACCTGAAAGAGCAGATTGAGAAACTCATTGGCAAGAGCACTCTGTACACTCCAGATCTGGTAATCCTCCAGAGTTAAGTGCCCCAGCTGAAAAAAAACAAACACATCACACACGTCAGTGCAAGTGTCTGAACAAAACATCAGCAAATGGAAAAGATATAATGCAAACCTCCCACGCCCACCTTGGTGGTGTCATGCATCTTCACAATGTCATCCACAATGTCTGACACACTGGCATGCAGTTCCTGAAAGAGAAACAAAGATCAAACGCGCTGAAATGAAAGTGTCACAGACAGTGCGCTAAAATGAGCGCCTTCCGCTAGGAGGATCCGCTAACACTGCTAGCATTTCACTGAGTGTGCCCAGAAGAGCTTCACTCAACATCTGGGATCTCATTTCTACCTCTTTGGTGATAACTACATTACCACATGCCAAAAAGCAGGCCGACTCTGCCACGGAATTCCAAAGCAATAACGTTGCAGTTTCCCATAGCAACAACAGAAGCGCACTGCCACTCAAGAAATCGGAACCACCACTGCTCAGCATGGACCTGATGCATTAAATTATCCCTTACAACAAAGCAGTACACAAAAGTCTATTTTTTAAAGGATACTTAAGTTCTTCAAGTTTATTTGTAAGTGTATTAAGCACTTTGTAAAAGTATACTTAAGTGTATGCTTTTTTGTCCTAGAATGAATCATTTTAATGGAATTTTAAGTGGATTTTAAATGGAATGTAATTCTAAACTTCCATTTAACTCTCAGTTCACTTTTCAAAGGCTAGGTGAAAACTAAATGTTCAACCTTTTAAGTAAAGTACATAGGTTTAAGCACTTTCAGCATACTTTACTTGCAATTGAACAGATCAAACAAAGCAAGTGAAATTAACTTTTCAAGATAGCCAAGGGTGTCATGGCAACCTAATGCTACTTCCAGTGGTCATTGGCTTCCCATGACTATTGTACATAATTTAAATCTAATTTTAAACACGTATTTAAGTTGGTAAAAACAAAAGTTGGCTCTACAGGTGCTATAATTGTCAACCATGGTATTTCAGCAAAATGAGGAAGGGTCCTCATAAAGGAGATATAGTGTAATTATTTACTGGTTTTTTTTACACATTTTTGAAGAAAATAATGGATTTGGAGACAAAAATGCACTTCACGTCTTTTACCTATGTACTGACAGCATAATACACCAAAGACTGAAGCATAAAAACTCTTCAAAGGATTTCAGCAAAGGTACAAACTTTTTCATTTGTTTTTATTTTTTAAACCAACCAGATTTCCACTGTGGCCATATTTGCTACATGAGAAAATGTATTTGGCCGAGTGTACTTTTAGTACTTTGATTAGGCCTTTATGTAATTCGTACTTCAAGTACTGAACTCGAAGGTTACTTCTGTAAACTAAAATAAAAGTATATTAACCGGTATTCATTTCTTAAAGAGTGTACTTTAAACATGTATTTTAAACTGAGTTTATTTCTGCAAAGTGAACTACAAAAATACACTACCTGGGGTCTAGTTAATAAAAAGTGTACTGAAGGCATACTTTTTTTTTAAGGGATTCTATTTATTGTGGTTTATTATGGAACTCTCATATGACAGTTGACGCGCTTGAATTGCATTTCCAGGCGTTTGCTTTACTTTTTCAAGTCCAAGCTTTCGGGACACCTTGCGCGTGCACTCTGTGACAATGACAGACAGGCAATACTGACGACTGATTCTGATGGATTCTGACGAAATACTCTGAAACGGTAAGCCGGTGTAACACTTCGTGAGTAATGTTCTTGTTTTAATGAATGTTTTACCTAATTTATATATTTTTTAGAATAGCCGTAACTTCATTATAATTGTTGGTTGACGTCTTAAAACATTAAGTTCATCGTTAAATTAAGGGTTAACACTTGTCAGATTCCCATCCTGGATGTATCGCTTGCTATCCAGAGTAAATTCAGGCACCAGTGGCAATCCTTAATTTTTTCACATTAAAATGGTATATTTCATACCTTTTCAAGATGTTTTTTTTTTTTTTGGTAGCAATGTCGATTCAATGTGTTTCCGTTCTGCAAAGTCTTCTATAAACTATTTCCTACTGGTGGTGTCGAGTGTGATAATTCTGCAAGATATTCAAATATGATGACGCACTCACAGGAACTTGCATGCCGAATGTGAAGAAGCAAGCGCCTAAAATTTCATAAGCGTCTTTAAAATATGCTACCGCTAGAGTATGTTCTAAGAAAAATAGACACATGATGTGCTCCTAGTAGGTTAAAAGCTTCATTTCGAATGGAACTCTGGTATCACAAATCCACAAACACTGAAAAATTAAGGATAGCCACTTTAATTTAACTTAATTAACGATAGCTAGCTAGGTAGATCAGCTTGTTTAATGTGAATTTCTGATTTTATATTGGCTACAAATAGCTAGCACCGAATAACAGTTTTTAATTAGGCAGTAATCAGATCGAGAGCTAAGTTATTCCCAGATCAACGTATATTAATGTTGTGTCTTCTTGACACTGACAGAATTATGTTCATTTTCGCCAGTCGTCAGATGAGCGTTTTATCCTCAGCGATTTAAGAAACACAGTGCTCCCTGGACCATACGCGCGATGAGCTCCAGGGGACAGAAGGGATACGGGAAACACCGAGCTTCATATTAATTCAGTCCAACAAACAGGAGCTACCCAAAGTCCACGTACATATTTTATATAAACAACTTAGAAAACTGCAGCATCATGAGAACGGCTGAGTTTCAGCAACCATGATGGTGTCAGTAACCCTTAAAGAATACACCCTGTCAGCAAATCAGAAAGAATACGTTGCCACAAGGCCCCTTGATGGAGGTGTGATTTCTAACAACTTGGAGAAAACAGAAAGCTAATAACATAACTGCGCTACACACAAATCAGAACACGAGGTAAACTGCTGCAGACACAGTTAGCCAATCAGCATCTACTGTCAGTTGCTAAACTGGGACATCTGCTTCTGAATTTAAACACGTTTACAAGAAGATAATTAGCCATACGAATGCAGCATATTTGCACTTCTGAGGGGCTTAATCATCCAAAATGACAACCAAGGGCCCTGGTTTCTAGCGAGAGAGAAAATGACAGCAGCTGCACCGAGTGTCGGCTGAGCCCGTTGGCAGCCCTGTCGGAAACCAGACTGCTTTATTCTGCTTCAAAACCAACACAACAAAACCCCCACAAACGCTCCTATGCTCAGAGCAGGGAGACGTGACAACAAAAAATAAATAAATTCTGCATATATCAGGTTTTTTTAAATTGCAGATTGTGAGTTGAATATACATCCATTCCTGAATTGCTTAAGGAGAGAGAGATTTTTTGGGTAGGTCTTTGGGTGTGGCTTTGATCACTGTTGTGCAGCATTACTAGTGTTAAAACAAATAACAAATACAAAGCCCCAGAACCCACACTCCAGGCTAATTAGCATATTTAGCTGCAGTTTAGAACCTGCACCCAAGGCTAATTAGCATGTTTAGCTGCTGTTCAGAACCTGCAGTGAAGGCTAATTAGCATGTTTAGCTGCTGTTCAGAACCTGCAGTGAAGGCTAATTAGCATGTTTAGCTGCTGTTCAGAACCTGCACCGAAGGCTAATTAGCATGTTTAGCTGCTGTTCAGAACCTGCACCGAAGGCTAATTAGCATGTTTAGCTGCTGTTCAGATCCTGCACTGGAGGCTAATTAGCATGTTTAGCTGCTGTTCAGAACCTGCACCGAAGGCTAATTAGCATGTTTAGCTGCTGTTCAGAACTTGCACTAAAGGCTAATTAGCATGTTTAGCTGCTGTTCAGATCCTGCACTGGAGGCTAATTAGCACGATTAGCCGCTGGCCAGCTGGGCACTCACAGGAAGGGAGTCTGTTCGGTTGTCTTTCCAGACCTCCAGCAGCGCCACGACCATGTCCCGAATCTCCGTCCGAGAGAGAACCCCATCCCGGTCCACATCGAACACTTTGAAACAAACTGGGGAGGAAGACCAGACGCTGGGTCAGTTTCAGAGACCATCCTCAGCTCAAACCGTGCGCACATACATGCACACGTAGCATGGCTCTCTTTACTGAGGAAAGAAAACTGACATTAATGCCCCTATCTTAGTGCGTGTCAACAATATTTACACACAGATGGTCAGTTAGACAGATAAATAAATCTCTGACCAAGCATTCTCAGAATGATATATTTTCTAAATCGTACCTTTACATCTATTTTTAAATCTTTAAAAGTAAAATATTTTAGGGCAACGTTTTTTTTAAGGCTCTAGTAGAATTTGTGAGAGTATTAGATGACCGATGTGAAAACATTGGAGAAGGCAGCTGCACAGTGCAGGTATACGGCTGCCTGACAGCGGTGAAGGTCAGAGCTCTCGCGGACGACCCCTTACACTTCTGTCGCTCGGCGACGGGCCCGCGGCAGCTGGCCGACAGCCCGCAGGAGATCTCCTTAAAGTCGATGTGATTGTCCCGGTTCTCATCAAAGGCGTGGAACAGACCTGAGGGCAGGGGAGAGCAAAAAAAAAAAAAAAAAAAACGCATCTTTAACTCTGACCCGTGACTGCACAACCGACAGGGAGCGTGCACGTGCACGTGCATGCACATGCACATAGGTGGCAGTGTAACATAGTGTTTAGGGAGCTGGGCTTGTAACTCCAAGGTTGTAGGTCTGGCAGTGCGGTTCGACCCTTAAGCGAGGTAGTTAAACTGAATTGTTTCAGTAAATATCCAGCTGTGTAAATGGATTGCATGTGCAAAGAATGTAAGTTGCTCTGATAAGAACATCTGCTTAATAGCTAAAATGTTACGGATAATTGATGTGTGTGTGTGTGTGTGTGCGTGTGTGAGTATGTGTGTGTGTGTGTGTGTGAGTGCGTGCGTGCGTGTGAGTGTGTGTGTGACAGTGTGTGTGGACGTTTGTGTGCGTGTGTGTGTGTGTGCGTGTGTGAGTATGTGTGTGTGTGTGTGTGTGAGTGCGTGCGTGCGTGTGAGTGTGTGTGTGACAGTGTGTGTGGACGTTTGTGTGCGTGTGTGAGTATGTGTGTGTGTGTCTGGCAGAAAGAGCCGAAAGTGCTGAATCCTGCAGTACCTTCGCTCAGGGACGTGTGAATGGGGGGAGACACCAGGGGGACGAACGTCTCCAAGTCAAAGCGGCCCGTCCCCGACTGAGCCTTCAGCAGCCAATAGCGCTTCTCCAAGTCGATGATGTCCGATTCTTCTACTGCAACACAAAATCACGTTCGCACGTACCGTTATAACGGAAAAGGCGGAAGGTTATTCTTCCACTTTTCCTGTGAATTTCAACTTCGCCATAAACCGGCTAAATATAGATATCATTTTTAAACTGGGTCATGAATAAATGCATAAATAAGAATGAGCATATTAATAGAGTGTCTCTCAGAGGCTGCCGCGGATCTTGGCGTGCAGTTGGACTGAGTCACTGAAGCCTGAACCGTGTGTGGTTTGCTCAGAGGTTGTGAGATGACAGGTCCCAGCAGCTGAAAAGGCTGATATCGTTTTTTATCTGGGATAAGATCTGTTAGGCTGCCAGCTAACGCTAATCGGGGATTAAACTAAGACGGAGCCTCTCCACTGTGACTCAGACTCACACCACAGCAGGGCGGACTTAAGGGACCAAAACACCGTCATCACACACAGCACCAAAACACCGTCATCACCACACAGCACCAAAACACAGTCATCCCACACAGCACCAAAACACCGTCATCACACACAGCACCAAAACACCGTCATCACACACAGCACCAAAACACCGTCATCCCACACAGCACCAAAACACCGTCATCACACACAGCACCAAAACACCATCATCACACAGCACCAAAACACCGTCATCACACACAGCACCAAAACACAGTCATCCCACACAGCACCAAAACACTGTCATCACATACAGCACCAAAACACTGTCATCACACACAGACACACCAAAACACCATCATCACGACATCCCAAAACACTGCAGCACACAAAAACACAGTCATCCCACACAGCACCAAAACACCATCATCACATAATATTCACCACACGCACATGATGTTCCCCAGTGCGGGCAGACACTGGCTATGTGGGCGCAGACACAGGCTATGCGGGCACAGATACAAGCCATGCGGGCACAGATACAGGCCATGCGGGCACAGACAGGCTATGCGGGCACAGATACAGGCTATGGCTGCACAGATACAGGCTATGTGAGCACAGACACAGGCTATGTGGGCACAGACACAGGCTATGCGGGCACAGATACAGACTATGCGGGCACAGATACAGACTATGTGGGCACAGATACAGGCTATGCGGGCACAGATACAGACTATGTGGGCACAGATACAGGCTATGTGGGCACAGATACAGGCTATGTGGGCACAGATACAGGCTATGCGGGCACAGACACAGGCTATGTGGGCACAGACACTAGCTATGCGGGCACAGATACAGGATATGTGGGCACCCGGTGCTTTAAGTGGCACGCAGACAGCAGCCTGCCGGAGATCCGGCTCCAGCAGCCCGGGGCGGGGAACGAGGCCTTGGTAACGACGGGAGCGGGGCGGCGCGCGCTCGTTACCTTTACTGCGCACGGGACGCACGCGGCAATTAGCGCAGCGACGAGACAGAGCGGCGGAAACGAGCAGCTCATCGGCGCGGGCTTCATTCAGGACCTGGGAGCAGCACAGCCGCCGCTCACCCATTAAAACCACTCCCTCCGCCACGGGACCAGCCCCCAATCCAATTTACCCGATCTCTCGCTCCCTCCATCTCTCTCTCCCTTTCTCCCCAGGCCTCAAATTATTTGTCCTCTCGCCACTCAGCTCCCTCTCTCCCGAGACGTCTATTTCTCTCCCAAATAATCCTCTCTATTGCCCCCTCTCATTCTCCCTTTTCCCCAAAGCTTTAGATTGATATTGTTCTAAACTGGCATAGCTTTACAATGCATAACTTTGTCAGGCAGGGCAGGAAACATATGATACAACAGCCTCAATAAATGAGACAACTAAGATAGTGAGCTCACTCTCCCTCCCCTCTCCCCCTTTCCCTCCCTCTCTATGCTTTCCCTTCTCCTCATTCTTCTCTCTCTCTCTCCCTCTCTCTGTCTCTCCCTCCCTCATCCCAAGGTGCATCTCCCTTGCGCTGCTTTAGTGCTGTTTAGCAGGAGCCAGGCTTAGCGTCGGCGCTGTGTGAAAGACAAGCCGAGAGAACACACGCAGCTGTCCCACACTGAGCCCTCATTTTACCCGCCTGTCTGTCAATCTTCTGCTAATCTGGCCCTCCGCTTTTTAAACCTCTCAGAGCCACAGACCGAGCACTGCACACAGACCGAAAGAGCTACAGACCGAGCACTGCACGCAGACAGAAAGAGCTACAGACCGAGCAGTGCACACAGACCGAGCACTGCATACAGACCAAAGAGCTACAGACCAAGCACTGCACACAGACCGAAAAAGCTACAGACCAAGCACTGCACACAGACCGAAAGAGCTACAGACCGAGCACTGCGTACAGACCAAAAGAGCTACAGACCGAGCACTGCACACAGACCGAAAGACATTCAGGACGTACACCACACACACAAAACACCTTCCACTAGAAAGCCTTGGAGATGACAAATGCCAGAGATGCTGTATAATTTCTGTTTCTGAGGAATTTGTTTTTGTCCAAATGGAATGTAGAGCACATACCACTCAGCTTCTTGGCGATTCCCAGATCTGAAAAGGTAACACATCTACTGACAGAGAACAGCTGGATATTATCTGTGATAGTTATGCACATCTGCTGACAGAGAACATCTGGATATTATTTGTGATAGTTATGCACATCTACTGACAGAGAACAGCTGTATATTATCTGTGAGAGCTATGCACACCTACTGACAGAGAACAGCTGGATATTATCTGTGATAGGTATGCACATCTACTGACAGAGAACAGCTGGATATTATCTGTGATAGTTATGCACACCTACTGACAGAGAACAGCTGGATATTATCTGTGATAGTTATGCACATCTACTGACAGAACAGCTGGATATTATCTGTGATAGTTATGCACATCTACTGACAGAGAACAGCTGTATATTATCTGTGATAGTTATGTACACCTACTGACAGAGAACAGCTGGATATTATCTGTTATAATTATGCACACCTACTGACAGAGAACAGCTGGATATTATCTGTGATAGTTATGCACACCTACTGACAGAGAACAGCTGGATATTATCTGTGAGAGTTATGCACACCTACTGACAGAGAACAGCTGGATATTATCTGTGATAGTTATGCACATCTACTGGCAGAGAACAGCTGGATATTATCTGTGATAGTTATGCACATCTACTGACAGAGAACAGCTGTATATTATCTGTGATAGTTATGTACACCTACTGACAGAGAACAGCTGGATATTATCTGTTATAGTTATGCATATCTACTGACTGAGAACAGCTGGATATTATCTGTGATAGTTATGCACACCTACTGACAGAACAGCTGGATATTATCTGTGAGAGTTATGCACACCTACTGACAGAGAACAGCTGGATATTATCTGTGATAGTTATGCACATCTACTGGCAGAGAACAGCTGGATATTATCTGTGATAGTTATGCACATCTACTGACAGAGAACAGCTGGATATTATCTGTGATAATTATGCACATCTACTGACAGAGAACAGCTGGGTAATAGCTGTGATATTTATGCACATCTACTGACAGAGAACAGCTGGATATTATCGGTGATAGTTATGCACACCTACTGACAGAGAACAGCTGGATATTATCTGTGATAATTATGCACATCTACTGACAGAACAGCAGGATATTATCTGTAATAGATATGCACATCTACTGACAGAGAACAGCTGGATATTATCTGTGATAGTTATGCACATCCACTGACAAAGAACAACTGGATATTATCTGTGATAGTTATGAATATCTACTGACAGAGAACAGCTGGATATATATGATATTTATCCACATCTACTGACAACAGTAAACAACTTGATAACAGCTGGATAGTTATGCACATCTACTGACAGAGAACAGCTGGATATTATGTGACAGTTCAGAGTTTTGAGCAGGAAAATGCAGTGAGCTCCTAAATCACACTGTTCACCCACACAGTGTCAATTAAATCATACCGTTCACCCTCACAGTGTAAATTAAATCATACCGTTCACCCTCACAGTGTAAATTAAATCATACCGTTCACCCTCACAGTGTAAATTAAATCACAACATTCTCCCTCACAGTGTAAATTCACACTATCCAGCTGAACACAGACCAGATATTACAGACCACATATTGCACCCCAGATCAAAGACCTAAACCTGAACACAGGATACACTACATCCCACATCCCATGTACACAAACAGGCATGCAGGCACACACACACACACACACACCATACACACCACACACACCACACACACACATGAAAACAGATGTACAGACACACACACACACACACACACCTGGAGGCTGAACCCACCTAAAGGAGCAACTCTGTCAGAGTGACAGCAGAAGAGCCATACCATATTCCACCAGTCATTGGCAGACGGCCGCAGCCACAGGCGGCCTGTAGCATAGCAACCTGCAGGCAGGCCCGGTTCAGATCTGCAGCCAGGCCGGTTCAGAACACATCCACTAAAATCAGCACCTGTACCATAGCAACCTGCAGACGGGCCGGTTCAGAACATATCCGCTAAAATCGCCACCTGCAACCGTGCTGCACTGCTCTCTCCCATCATCCCACTCAACCAGCTGCATTCGCTGGCCCACAGGTAATCCTGCTCCCCTGGAGCAACCTGCTTCTGAGCAGGGACACTGAGGGGCTTCCGAGTTCTCACACACACACACACACACACACACACACACACACACACACACACCCATATACACACACACACCCACACACTTTCTCACACAGCCACAGAGCTCTCACAGAGTTAAGAGGATAATCAGGGAAAGGCAACAGATTACTTGCTTTCTCTGGGTCTTCGCTCTGATTGGCCAAGGCACAGGCCCTGAAAAAGATCTTCCCAGCTCTGTCTTTGATTGACAGATAGTCTAAATTTACCTGGGCTTGCAGTGTACATTCGCATAACCAATTTTGTTGCCGGTTGCCTTGTGAAGGTTGAGCAGGGTGTGTGGTCTCTGTGCACTCTGTGTCAACAGCACAGCCTGAAACACAGCAGTTTCTAGTACAGCACAGCCCGAAACACAGCTGTAACTACAGCACAGCCTGAAACACAGCAGTTTCTAGTACAGCACAGCCCGAAACACAGCTGTAACTACAGCACAGCCTGAAAACACAGCAGTTTCTAGTACAGCCACAGCCTGAAACACAGCTGTAACTACAGCACAGCCTGAAACACAGCAGTTTCTAGTACAGCACAGCCTGAAACACAGCTGTAACTACAGCACAGCCTGAAACACAGCTGTTTCTAGTACAGCACAGCCTGAAACACAGCTGTAACTATAGCACAGCCTAAAACACAGCTTTACCTACAGCACAGCCTGAATCACAGCGGTGTCTGGCCCCCACCCACATCCACTTTCAATCTCATCTCCAAAAACGCACTTTTGATTCACCCCAAGGATCAGGTATCAGGAATCGGACTGACAGGGAAGGCACCCGGGTCTCGGGGGACCCCGTCTGCATTAGCACGGAGACGCGTGCGGGGGTTCACAGTCCTAATGCACACTGACAGCATCCGTGACGGGCGCCCGAACAGAGATTAAATATGACACTGCATGAGCCGCACGCATCCACCTTCCATTCAAATGAGCCCCGCTATCTGCACTGACTGCACTGTGACAATGCACCATCTGCACAGGATCACTGCAGACACACCCCACGCATATGTACAGACAGTACTCAGTACACACACACACCCCACGCATATGTACATACAGTACTCAGTACACACACACCCCCCACGCATACGTACATACAGTACTCAGTACACACACACCCCCCACGCGTATGTACATACAGCACTCAGTACACACACACACCCCACGCGTATGTACATACTCAGTACACACCCCATGCGGATGTACATACAGTACTCAGTACACACCCCACGCATATGTACATACAGTACTCAGTACACACACACCCCACGCGTATGTACATACAGTACTCAGTACACACACACCCCCCACGCATACGTACATACAGTACTCAGTACACACACACCCCCCACGCGTATGTACATACAGCACTCAGTACACACACACACCCCACGCGTATGTACATACTCAGTACACACCCCATGCGGATGTACATACAGTACTCAGTACACACCCCACGCGTATGTACATACTCAGTACACACCCCATGCGGATGTACATACAGTACTCAGTACACACCACACCACGCATACGCATATACTCAGTACATACAGTACTCAGTACACACACACCCCCACGCGTATGTACATACAGTACTCAGTACACACACACCCCACGCATATGTACATACAGTACAGTACATACATCAGTACACACACACCCATACACAGTACTGTACATACAGTACATACTCAGTACACACACACCCACACGTATGTACATACATACACACACACACAGTACACACACACACCCCACGCATATGTACATACTACTCAGTACACACACACCCACCCCACGCATATGTACATACTCAGTACATACAGTACTCAGTACACACACACCCCACGCATGTACATACAGTACACACACACACCCCACGCATATGTACATACAGTACTCAGTACACACACACCCCCCCACGCGTATGTACATACAGTACTCAGTACACACACACCCCACGCATATGTACATACAGTACTCAGTACACACCCCACGCATATGTACATACAGTACTCAGTACACACCCCACACGTATGTACATACAGTACACACACACACCCGCATCAGTACACACCCCCCACGCATATGTACATACAGTACTCAGTACTCAGTACACACACCCCCACGCATATGTACATACAGTACTCAGTACACACACCCCACGCATATGTACACTCAGTACACACACACCCCACGCATATGTACATACAGTACTCAGTACACACACACCCCACGCATACGTACATACTCAGTACACACACACCCCACGCATACGTACATACAGTACTCAGTACACACACACCCCACGCGTATGTACATACAGTACTCAGTACACACACACCCCCACGCATATGTACATACAGTACTCAGTACACACACACCCCACGCATATGTACATACAGTACTCAGTACACACACACCCCACGCATATGTACATACAGTACTCACACACCCCACGCGTATGTACATATGTACATACAGTATATACATACAGTACACACACACCCCACGCATATGTACATACAGTACCCAGTACACACACACACCCCACGCGTATGCACATACAGTACCCAGTACACACACACACCCCACGCGTATGTACATACTCAGTACACACACAGCCCATACGTATACAGTACTCAGTACCATTACTAGGGTCACCATTTTCTCTAAAGCTCAAGACCCACAGAGGGATTTAAACTTGCAAATGTCAATATCCTTGTGGGATCCCCACAGGCACTGGATTAGTCAAGTGAATTAATCACCCTACTAATCATACAATTACCGGTTAATTGTGGCCCTCGTTAAAGCAATATGTTTTCCTAACAAAAGAAGAGGAAGGAACGTAAACACGAATGTAACGTCAAGCAACAGCAAAAAAAATTCTGAGCAACAGACTGCACCAATATCCACCTTGCACAGTGCACACAGATTCAATACATTCTGTGCGGTTTGCAATTTATCCATACACACACACACACACACACAAAACAATAGGCTAGATTGATATTTGCAATGAAAAACATCAATTACAGTCTTGTATAGAGAACAAGAGAGAATCTGTCAGCGGGGTAACAGAGTATTGAGCAGAAGTCAAACATTAGCCACAATCTGACCAATGCATTTTCACTGCAAACATTCACCTAGAAACTAGATAAGCGCAAATTATGAGCACTTCACAATAAGCATATAACCACTGGCAGGCTATTCCCCACTTCAGCAGAGTTATGTGCCAGAGGCTGCCGATGCACATTAGGAGCATATAAAGGAACTAGATAGGTCTGCTGACAGCACGTCTATGGTCAGAGACAGTCACATATAAAGGACCCAGATAAGTAGGCTGGCAGCATGTCTATGGTCAGGGACAGTCACATATAAAGGACCTAGATAAGTCCACTGACAGCGTGTCTATGGTCAGAGACAGTCACATATAAAGGAACTAGATAGGTACACTGACAGCATGTCTATGGTCAGAGACAGTCACATACAAAGGAACTAGATAACTGCGCTGACAGCACATCTATGGTCCAGAGACAGTCATCAGGTGGCACAGGCAGTCACGTTTTGCACATTTTATTCGTTCTGCGAGGAAAACGGAGCGCATCAGATCTGAAAGCCCTCCCTCACGTGTTGCACCTCTCTGCTGTGAACTACTGATCAGCCGCAGACAGTGTGGAGAAATTCCTGTTGGACTTTGAAGTGGATTTCCACGATGTGCCCGCGTTCCTCTACGATAACGCGCTGAAGGAACACGAAGGAAACCCTAAAGCTTGAAGCCAAACGGCGGCCATTTTACCCCAGCGATCCCCTCATCGCGGCACAGCCGAGTAGCACTGCACCCAGCCGTTTCCCCAGAGCGGACACGCTCGTGGGAGGCATTAAAGTAGGGTTTCAAGCACTGTGCGAGCAGAAAGTCGTGCCGCATAGTGCTTTTTAAAAAGGGCAATGAAAGAGCAAGGTTCAGACCAACCGATAAACCCCCCTCCTGAGCCAGCCAATCAGAGATGCTGTTAGGATTCTGGGGCGCGGTAGGGATCACAGCACCTGGAGTTCTGCTCCATGCCAGTGGGCCTGGACCCAACACTGCTGTGCTGCTGCTGCTCGGGAAAGCGTGGAGCAACCCGGGTCTCTGCGGCAGCCCGTTTGAGCATGTCGATTATTACATGTAAAATGTACAGCGAGACTGAACCACCAACAACACTGGCTCAGGAGAGAACTTTTTGCGTTTTTGACCCCAAGCCAGTCTGCACACTGGACTCAACAAAACTCCACCTGGACTCCACTTCTGGAGTTGACAGAACAACTGTTTTTCTCTGAACTAATCAACGACAAATTACCTGCATGACAATCACCGAAAAATATAGAAAAATATTTAAATATTTCTGTTCCAACATCTCTGTCGATGCAGAAAGATGGATGCAGAAGAAGTTTACTTATTCATTTCATTAACCCTACCCCTAATCCTCCGATCACTGCGATGACATCAGAGACACCCATCTGCTTAGGACAGGGAGCGCTGTTCCCCTCTGTGTGTGTGTGTGGGGGGGGGGGGGGGGGCTTCCACGAGGGGGCTGGCTCTGACACTTGCAGTACAGCTTGCTTAAAAGGGGGGGGAGGTGTACCTCACCTGCTTCACGTTACCCTGACCGCATTTACCCACAAAGGCAGAGAACACACAGCACAAGGCAGGCCTCACAGAGTCTGCTCACACACACACATTATGGGGACAGCAACAGTCTGTACACTGCCACTCGAGTGCCGGATTCTTCACTTTATTATCATTGCTTTATTATCACAGCCTTATCATTGATGTGCCCTGTTCCCAAACCTGTCCTTCCCGTGCTTTGTTAGGGGCATAACTGGGAGAGGGAGAGTTTACTCTCCGACGCTGTGACTCACACACCGGTGCATTGTGGGACGGGACGGGGGGGGGGGGGGGGGACTCACAGTGCGTGACCCCGGCCAGGGTCTGGTAGAAAGTGGGCGTGTCGCTGTCATCGGTCAGCGTGACGCACACCCCCCCGGACAGGAGCCAGCGGGAGAAGGTGAAGGCCTCTTTGTTCTGCAGGAGCCAGTTCTTAAACTTCTCGTAATTCACCTTCTCTCCCTGTGCAAAGGGGGAAACACACCACTTGAACATAATCAGTTACACGCTGTTATATCACTAACATAGCCAAACCGATTACTGATATGCACAAATCGATTACTAATACGACCAGGAGCGATTAGCCACTGCAGTAACTAAACCGGTTACTGATATGCCCAAATCGATTACTAATACGACCAGGAGCGATTAGCCACTGCAGTAACTAAACCGGTTACTGATATGCCCAAATCGATTACTAATACGACCAGGAGCGATTAGCCACTGCAGTAACTAAACCGGTTACTGATATGCCCAAATCGATTACTAATACGACCAGGAGCGATTAGCCACTGCAGTAACTAAAACCGGTTACTGATATGCCCAAATCGATTACTAATACGACCAGGAGCGATTAGCCACTGCAGTAACTAAACCGGTTACTGATATGCCCAAATCGATTACTAATACGACCAGGAGCGATTAGCCACTGCAGTAACTAAACCGGTTACTGATATGCCCAAATCGATTACTAATACGACCAGGAGCGATTAGCCACTGCAGTAACTAAACCGGTTACTGATAGAACCAAACCAATTTTTCTGCAATACCTAAACCAATTACTGACAAAACCAGATCAATTACTAATATAATCAAACTAAGGTCTCACATTGAAAAATTCACTACCTGATGAACATGTTGTTAACATATAGCTCTATAAACAGATCAATATAATAAAATCAATGAGTGATATCAAATTCATTTTGTTGTGGAAATACACGTTTATGAATAAATGTAACCCGTGATACAGAGGTGAAGAATAACAAGCGCTTTCTCTCTGGTCCCCTGAAACTGGAGCAGAGTTGAAAGGGAATATGGGTCAGAAATACCTTCTGTGTGCAGTTTGGGTTATAAATTGCACTATTTCCTGCATGGCCGGTTCTGTATATGCAAAAACTCACCGCTATAATCTACATTCCGGTAAGCTGAAGGGGAACTTTAATTTTGTGTCACACACAACGGACAGCGAAGTCAGGAGTTGTGTTCTAGATTAAACGGCTCGCTTGGCCGTCCACCGCCCACGAAGGCCAATGTTTGCATTTCCGTTTTGGCAGCTTATAAATAGAAAAATGGGGGGGGCGTCACGCGAGCAGTAAGATACACACCCCCCCCCCCCCCCCCCCCGCTGTTTATCAGAAGCGGCCGATAAAAATAGAAAGTGACCCCCTGAAAGTGTGCGCTAACCCGCTGGAGCACAGATCCGGTTTACTGCTGCAAATCCGCAGCTAATCCAACTAGCGGGAAATCCCGTCATCTAAGCAGGCTACATGAGATCGTCAAATGACACTTTAAAAAAAGTTTGGATTGCCCTCGATATCAGATTTTAAGCAGCACGGGGCCCTTCTGTGCAGGGATTAGAAGGGATTGTGTTCAGTGAGCCATCGATTTGTTCTCTGTGGAAATGGAAATTCTGTTGCAGAAAATAACGAACCCATTTGTGTTACAGCTAATGTGAGTGGATTCTTTAGTGGCGCCCTCTAGTGGCACAAGGCAGGCAGGAGCTCAGTCCCTCAGTCTTTCCGAGCACGGGCCCGGCTTTAGGTCCTGTTATCTGCCGAGTGGCCTGCGTGCCTTAAGCCCTGATTGTGCGAGGACACCCGGTGATGTCAGCGGAAGGGATAAGGCGGGGATCAGCTGACCTCGGTGAAGCACTTCCTGAGAGAGGGCGGGACTTCCCCGTCCACGCCGTGCAGCGTGCTCTCCATGTCCTCCCGCGTGGCATAGCTGCCCGACTCGCTGGCGAACAGGCTGAAGATGTCTGCCATGACAGGGGGAAACAGCACACTGTTAACCTTTAACCTCTGCAATCACTGACCAATCACACTGGAGTGGAGTTAACCTCTGGCATCTCTGAGCTATCATAAGACACTGGAGTTAACCTTTGACCTCTAACATCACTAGCCTCAGCACACACTGCCAAAGCAGTCATTGTCCTTTGATACTAATTTAATGTACGTGATCATGCTGTGGTTAGGAGACAGTATGTCTTATTTGAGAGCTGAAACTTTGCTCCCTGGACTGTGCAGCTGGTTTACAGCTGAAACTGCGCTCCCTGGACTGTGTTTAGAGACACAAAACTGAGCTGTATGTAAAGAGGGAAAACAGGAAGCCCAGAAACAAAACCCAGAATCACAGGAACTGAATAAATTACATTCCATTCATTTGGCAGACACTTTATACAAAGTGAAGCAATACATTTCCCTCAAAGGAACCACAAAGGAAAAATACCAGCCAGCAGCAGTACAGGGAGAATTACAGACAGCAGTACAGACAGCAGAACAGACAGCAGTACAGACAGAAGAACAGACAGCGGAACAGACAGCAGTACAGACTGCAGAACAGACAGCAGTGGTGCCAACAGTAGCAGTGACGATAGCAGTAGCAGTGATGCTAGCAGTAGCAGTGACGGTAGCAGTAGCAGTGGTGCTAGCAGTAGCAGTGACGGTAGCAGCAGCAGTGATGGTAGCGGTAGCCGTGGCGCTAGCAGTAGCAGTGACGGTAGCAGTAGCAGTGGCGCTAGCAGTAGCAGTGACGTTAGCAGCAGCAGTGACGGTAGCAGCAGCACTGACGGTAGCAGTAGCCGTGGGGCTAGCAGTAGCAGTGACAGTAGCAGTAGCCGTGGGGCTAGCAGTAGCAGTGACGGTAGCAGTAGCAGTGGTGCTAGCAGTAGCAGTGACGGTAGCAGTAGCCGTGGGGCTAGCAGTAGCAGTGGCAGAAGCAACAGCACTGGCACTAACAGGTACTCACACTTGGCTTTCTCCTCATCTCGGCCCCGGGTCAGCAGCACAAGTCCCACGATGAGGTTATTAAAGTGCAGGCCCTTTGCCGTGCCGCCAAACGAGCTGTAGATGACCTGCGGAGAGAGGGGGAGGGGTTAAAACCGCACGCCTCACAGCCCCTCCTAACACACCATCACAGCCCCACCAAACACACCATCACAGCCCCACCAAACACACCATCATAGCCCCTCCAAACACACCATCACAGCCCCACCAAACACACCATCATAGCCCCACCAAACACACCATCATAGCCCCACCAACCACACCATCATAGCCCCAACAAACACACCATCACAGCCCCACCAAACACACCATCACAGCCCCTCCAAACACACCATCACAGCCCCACCAAACACACCATCACAGCCCCACCAAACACACCATCACAGCCCCACCAAACACACCATCACAGCCCCACCAAACACACCATCACAGCCCCACCAAACACACCATCACAGCCCCACCAAACACAGCCCCACCAAACACCCATCACAGCCCCACCAAACACACCATCACACCGCCCCTCCAAACACACCATCACAATCCCTCCAAACACACCATCACAGCCCCTCCAAACACACCATCACAGCCCGTCCAAACACACCATCACCAACCACCCATCATCCCCAAACACACCATCACAGCCCCTCCAAACACACCATCACAGCCCGTCCAAACACACCATTACAGGCCCTCCAAACACACCATCACAGCCCCTCCAAACACACCATCACAGGCCCTCCAAACACACCATCACAGCCCCTCCAAACACACCATCACAGCCCGTCCAAACACACCATTACAGGCCCTCCAAACACACCATCACAGCCCCACCAACCACACCATCATAGCCCCTCCAAACACACCATCACAGCCCCTCCAAACACACCATCACAGCCCCACCAAACACACCATCACAGCCCCACCAAAACACCATCACAGCCCTCACCGCATACAGGGCCGGGCGCTCCACTGTAGAGGGGGTCTCTGGCCTACCGGAAATGGCCAAAACTCCCCCGGCACAACACCATCCCATCACCCCCCTCTCACTGCTTAGCCAATCACTGCGGCTAACATAAATAGCCACGCTACCGCGAGAGTTTTCTTACCCAAACTACCATTTCCAGTTCAAATGCATGCAAGTTACAGGCACCCTGTACAATAAGGCTTAGATGAACGTTCAGTTCCAAGCCTGACGTTGAAACCACCCCGCTCGTCTGACCTCAGCACACACAGGTTATGACAGGTAATCACACGCACACGCAGGTGCTCACAGCTAACAGGTAATGACAGGTAATCACAGGCGCACACCGAGCATCACCTTCGTGGGAAAACGCCGCGGAATATAAATGTGAAAATCGGACAGTGCACTGAAGCGTTCATCCGTGACGGAGAGAGAGAGAGAGAGGAAAGAAAGAGGGAATGGGACTAAGGCGGAGGAGGAGGAGGGGGGGGGGAAGGGAGGAGGAGGCGAGGGGGAGGACAGGGAGGAGGGCAGAAACAGACAGACAGACGGGGCCAGATAGATGGTGCTGCTGAGCTGGTCAGCAGGGCAGCGTTTGTGGGAGAGCGTTGGGGTCCCTCAGGTAAACTAATCACCCTGATTGAGCGGCAGCAGACCACAGAGGCTCGACTTCCTGTCGCCCCCGGTGATGGACGCAGGACGAGGTGTCAGAGACTGCCACAGGCCAGAGGAGTAATGGGCCTGAGGCCATGAACTGCCCCTACATACGCACACACACACACACACTCACATGCACGCATACACACACCCATACACACACACTCTCACACACACACACACACACACACGCACGCACACACACACCCATACACACACACACACACACACACACACACACACACGCACGCACGCACACACACACACACACACACACACACACACCCATACACACACATGCACACACACACACACACACCACACACACACACACCCAATCATCCCAGCCCTGGCTGGACAGAGTCCGGTTTAGGAGGGAGACTCTGTTTTAAACAGTACAGTACAGTGCAGGACAGACAGGTCCCACCTGAGCCACAGAGGGTGTATTTCACCTCCGAAGCAATCAGAAACTGCCAGAGACTCTACGGCCCATCTCACTGAAGGAAAAAAAAAAAACGAATCCATATTTTATCCTTTCAATTCACGTCAAAAATGTTAAAAGAGGCACAAGACCGGTGCAGTGTGTTCTGAGGTGTTCAGAAGCAAAAGCGTTAATAGGGCCACACACTGACAATGTTCAGCGTCTTAACCGAACGTCAGCTCGCTGCCTGGTAACAAGGGATGCAAAGATATTTCAAACTGGTCAAACTGGTCCTTTCGTGTCAAACATGGGGCCTGCATTAGCGACAGAGTTCGGCTAGTTTCCGGCTCGATCCTCGCAGCTGTCTGCGATGTCATCAGGGTAAAAGAAGAGCAAAGGGAAGCGTAACTCACAACTTGCGCAAGAGTTTAAATCATCAGATACATATGAAGTATGATTATGTAATTTCTTTGCACAGCACGGAGAAGCATACATATTTATTCATTTATTCAGTGGAATATCACACCTTTGCTTGTAAAAGCACACCACCACCCCAAACCCCCTCATCCACAGGTTACAGTGCAAACCCAAAAAAATATGTGCTTGTGTAATAACTGCATACTTTCTGTGCTTATCAGACCCATAAATATGCTCAGTTTCTAATATCCTGAAGGCTAGGCGGTTACTAACAGGATCACTTCTGTGAGCCGGACTAACTTCTCACTCTGACCTAACATAACTCCACCCAACTTCAGAGACGACTTTGAGCGAATGACAGGGGGCTTTAGTTGGAGACAGTGATTCATGCGAGGAACATTCTCTCATAGTGCTCTGATAAATAATGTAGATTAAACACTAAAGCAGGAGGGGGCCGAGGTATGTAGACATAGGGTGCTATTGATATTTTCTGCCAAATAATAATAGTAATGCATTTCATTTATATAGTTTCTTTCCAGAGGCCAAGGTTCTTTAACAAGGTCAAAAAAGAAGAACAGTGATGTATTCAGTAAGCAGAACTAAATTGACACGGATACGTAATATGGTAAATGGTAAATGGTAAATGGACTGCATTTATATAGCGCTTTTATCCAAAGCGCTTTACAATTGATGCCTCTCATTCACCCATTCACACACACACACTCACACACCAATGGTGAAAGGCTGCCATGCAAGGTACCAATCAGCTCGTTGGGAGCAATTAGGGGTTAGGTGTCTTGCTCAGGGACACTTCGACATGCCCAGGGCGGGGGATCGAACCAGCAACCCTTCGACTGCCAGACAACCACTCTTACCTCCTGAGCTATGTCACCACGTAAGGACAATAGTTAAAAATTACAGACTTGCTGCTACAATTCAGTGTGCTTAGCTAGCCACTGAAGCGCCAGAGCTGTACACTGAAGCACCAGAGCATATTGTACACAGTGTGCTAAGGTAGCTAGAAAGCTACTGCACTGAACGTATTTGAAATCAAAGTTGAGCTAATGTCACTAGCTAGTAATCTAACATCGCAATTCCGTATGATAGCTTTGTGTTTGCCATCCTCCTGGCCACTGCAAGGGCGCTAGCTGAACAGTGCCCCCTGTGGCTCCTCTCTCACTGCGGGTGAGACCCAGTCACGGTGCAGCCACAGTGAGAAGCTTTGCCGCATGCAAACGGGCAGGTACGCCTTACGCAATCAGCATGTTTGCAGGCCCCGCCCCATGCAAAGAACCAGTCACGCGCTTATCTAAGTCAGCATGTTTGCTTAAATATGAGCGAATATTTCCACTGACAGCGGAGCGGAACGAGAGAGAAAGAGAGCATCCCCAGACCGCGTGTCATTATCTGGGGAGTGGCCACGTGGCCTGGGACACCAAGCCTAAGTCTGTAAAGATATGAGATACAAAACACCAGTTTTGTCCGATGTTATCACCCCCGCTGTGAAAACAGAAAAGTGGTCATCAGACAGGAGCTGTGCTGGTGCGCGGTGGTGACGAGTTTGACCTCCTCACCTGCCACAGCCCTTGCAGTGGCACACTGGGACTGATGAACAAATGCACTCGCTCTGAACAAATCCAGTCTCCTGTACAGTGTTAATGCTGGCTGAAACAAAGCACGTTCAGCCTCATCAACGTTAACCAAAACCCGGAGCTCCAAGCTTAAGTCACGCCCACCTGTCCAGTAAGGGTCTGAGAACAGCCTGTAAGTAAAGCTATGACCTGGGGGGGGGGGGGGGGGGGGGTGACTCACCTCAGCGACTTTGGGGGGCACGGCGTCCCCCAGCACCTCCCTGTAGAAGCACTGCTGGGTCATGTAGCAGGAGAGGCCGCTGGTCCGCTTGAAGGCATCCTTCAGCCGCCTCAGCTCCACGTCCGTCACTGGCAACGACAGAGACACACAGTCAGGGGCGGGACCTATGGGGGCGGGGCCTACAGGAGGCGGGGCCCACAGGGGGGCGGGACTTACGGGGGTGCAGGTCCTACGGGGGGGCGGGGCCTACAGGGGTCACTAACAAATTGCTATATTGAAACTACAACAAAGGCTGCATTCTGCCAACCACCACTCAAGTTGCCATACTAGCCCACCTGCACGCGACAACCTTTATAGTTTCAATATAGCGACTTGTTAGCAATTAATTTTTTTAAAGCACATAACGGATTCGAAATTCACGGTTGAGATATTGATGGGTATAATTTCTCTTGCAGAACAAAACTTGAAACTCTCTTGGCTTACATTAACCAAAGACGTTATTTTATGCGGAAAAGGAACCCATGGAGGAAGAAATTTCTGGGCTGACCATATGAGGGCAGGCCGTATGGGGGCAGGCTGTATGGGGGGGCAGGCCGTATGGGGGCAGGCTGTATGGGGGGTTTGGTGCAGCGTTTGGGGGGCAGGCTGTATAGGGGCAGGCCGTATGGGGGCAGGCTGTATGGGGGGAAGGCCGTATGGGGGGCAGGCTGTATGGGGGCAGGCTGTATGGGGGCAGGCCGTATGGGAGGCAGGCCGTATGGGGGCAGGCCGTATGGGGGAAGGCCGTATGGGGGGAAGGCCGTATGGGGGGCAGGCTGTATGGGGGCAGGCCGTATGGGGGGAAGGCCGTATGGGGCAGGCCGTATGGGGGAAGGCCGTATGGGGGGAAGGCCGTATGGGGGGCAGGCTGTATGGGGGCAGGCCGTATGGGGGGAAGGCCGTATGGGGGCAGGCTGTATGGGGGCAGGCTGTATGGGGGAAGGCCGTATGGGGGGAAGGCCGTATGGGGGGAAGGCCGTATGGGGGCATGCAGGCTGTATGGGGCAGGCTGTATGGGGGCAGGCCGTATGGGGGCAGGCTGTATGGGGGCAGGCTGTATGGGGGGCAGGCCGTATGGGGGGCAGGCCGTATGGGGGCAGACTGTATGGGGGGTGCAGCGTTTGGGGGCAGGCTGTATGGGGGGCAGGCTGTATGGGGGCAGGCTGTATGGGGGGAAGGCCGTATGGGGGCAGGCCGTATGGGGGGCAGGCCGTATGGGGGGCAGGCCGTATGGGGGCAGGCCGTATGGGGGCAGGCCGTATGGGGGCAGGCTGTATGGGGGCAGGCCGTATGGGGGGCAGGCTGTATGGGGGCAGGCCGTATGGGGGGCAGGCCGTATGGGGGCAGGCCGTATGGGGGGCAGGCCGTATGGGGGCAGGCTGTATGGGGGCAGGCCATATGGGGGCAGGCTGTATGGGGGCAGGCTGTATGGGGGGCAAGGCCGTAGGGTGGGGGCAGGCTGTATGGGGGCAGGCTGTATGGGGGCAGGCTGTATGGGGGCAGGCTGTATGGGGGCAGGCTGTATGGGGGCAGGCCGTATGGGGGGAGGCCGTATGGGGGGCAGGCCGTATGGGGGCAGGCCCGTATGGGGGGAAGGCCGTATGGGGGCAGGCCGTATGGGGGCAGGCTGTATGGGGGGCAGGCCGTATGGGGGGAAGGCCGTATGGGGGCAGGCCGTATGGGGGGAAGGCCGTATGGGGGCAGGCCGTATGGGGGAAGGCCGTATGGGGGGCAGGCCGTATGGGGGCAGGCTGTATGGGGGCAGGCTGTATGGGGGGCAGGCCATATGGGTGCAGGCCGTATGGGGGGTTTGGTGCAGCGTTTGGGGGCCCAGGTCGTTTGTAGACAGAGGCAGGCTGGGTGCAGCTAAAGGTGGTAATAACCCAGTAAATCTGCCTGAGCTGCTGTGAGCAAGGCTGATGAGGCTCAGCACCCCTCCCCCCAGCCCCCCGGGCTCCTCTGCCAATATTTCACCCTCGCACCTCATCACATCCCGCTACGGCTCCCCGGTCCCGCTGGCCATAAACCACCCAGCGATCGCACGGCCCCCACCCCCCCCCCCGAACCTCAACCCCAACCCCAACCTCAGCAACTCAGCATCAAACAAGAGACAGGAACACCATCAGGGCCCAGCTTCACTCAGCTAACTGTGCTATCACCAGCAGGGCCCAGCTTCACTCCGTTAACTGTGCTAACACCAGCAGGGCCCAGCTTCAGTCTGCTAACTGCACTAACACCAGCAGGGCCCAGCTTCACTCCGTTAACTGTGCTAACACCAGCAGGGCCCAGCTTCAGTCTGCTAACTGCACTAACACCAGCAGAGCCCAGCTTCACTCTGCTAACTGTGCTAACACCAGCAGAGCCCAGCTTCACTCCGTTAACTGTGCTAACACCAGCAGGGCCCAGCTTCAGTCTGCTAACTGCACTAACACCAGCAGGGCCCAGCATCACTCTGCTAACACCGCTAACACCAGCAGGGCCCAGCTTCACTCTGCTAACAAGGCTAACACCAGCAGGGTTCGGCTTCAGTCCGCTAACTGTGCTAACACCAGCAGAGCCCAGCTTTACTTCGCTAACACCATCAGGGCCCAGCTTCACTCCGTTAACTGTGCTAACACCAGCAGGGCCCAGCTTCAGTCTGCTAACTGCACTAACACCAGCAGGGCCCAGCTTCACTCTGCTAACAAGGCTAACACCAGCAGGGTTCGGCTTCAGTCCGCTAACTGCACTAACACCAGCAGGGCCCAGCTTCACTCTGCTAACAAGGCTAACACCAGCAGGGTTCGGCTTCAGTCCGCTAACTGCACTAACACCAGCAGGGCCCAGCTTCACTCCGCTAACACCAACACCAACAGGGTTAGCTTCACTCTGCTAACAACGCCCGATAACTAAAGCACGGCTCGCGTTCGCACGTCCCCGTGATCGCACTACCACAGAGAATCGCCGATAAAACCCCACTGAGTGAAAGTTCCTCCTCTGCAGAGGCTGCAACCCAACACATTAACATCTGCCAGTTAGTCATTTCCACAGCCTAAGGGCTGCAGATCCGTGTGCCAGCCAGCGAGCACAGTCGCACACCGCCAAAGGCAAACAATGCAAAGCACACAGAACAGTATGTGCAACACACCAATGCACAAGGAATCAAAAACCAAACCTACCACTGTTCTCAGAGTGGGAACTGGTAGCAGGCCAGAGGACTGGAAGTTGCTTTAATGGCTAGTTAGCACTGTTGGGGCCAGTTAGCATTATTGTGTCCAATTAGTATTGTTGTGGCTAGTTAGCATTGTTTTCGCCAGTTAGCACAGTTGTGTCCACTTAGCATTGTTGTGGCTAGTTAGCATAGTTGTGGCCAGTTAGCACTGTTGTGGCTAGTTAGCATAGTTGTGGTCAGTTAGCACTGTTGTGGCTAATTAGCATAGTTGTGGTCAGTTAGCAAGTTGTGGCTAATTCGCATAGTCGTGGCCAGTTAGCACTGTAGTGGTTAGTTAGCAGCGTTGTACATTAACATGAGGCTGCAGGTCAACTGTCAACTGGCCTCCCCAAGCCCTGGAGCCTCAGGACAGTTTAACAGACCAGGGAAGGAGACCGGGACAGACAGGCAGAGGGTGGGTCCGCAGTACAGGAGGGGCTGCTGGGCCCATAAACCTCACACCCTGGGTAGCACTGTGGAGCAGGCATCTTATTTCTTGGCTAAGGGTGAGTGCTGAATGTACAGCTGCAGGTAGAGCAGCTGAGCATCTCTTCTTAAGAGAGCCTTCCTGCCAATGCTAAGCATTGTAGGTATACACAACGCCATATATAATACAACATTATCTGTCTTTCTCACTCACACACACACACACACACCTCTAGTAAACCGGTACTTCAATCATCACCCAGGCTCCCAGCCACCTGAAGCCAGTTAAGAGCTGCATCTGCTTTTTCTAAACATGAGGGTGGCACCATAGCCAGGGGCATGTGAGTTAAGAACCATGCAGACGTGTCTGCCGGTACAAGACCAAACAGCAGAAACTCTGAGCGGACAGGGGAGTCAATCAGAGAGATGCATGAGTCAGGGAGTCAGAGAGTCCAAGAGTCCGAGTCAGATCCAGACAGTCTGAGAGCTAGAGAGTCAGAGAGCCAGAGCCAGAGAGTCATAGGGTCAGAGAGTCAGAGAGTCAGAGAGCCAGAGCCAGAGCCAGAGAGTCAGAGAGTCATAGGGCCAGAGAGTCAGAGAGCGAGAGAGTCATAGGGCCAGAGAGTCAGAGTCATAGGGGCAGAGAGACAGAGAGTCATACGGTCAGAGAGCCAGAGAGTCAGAGAGTCATAGGGTCAGAGAGTCAGAGAGTCATAGGGTCAGAGAGTCAGAGAGTCATAGGGTCAGAGAGCCAGAGAGCCAGAGGGTCATAGGGTCAGAGAGTCATAGGGTCAGAGAGCCAGAGGGTCATAGGGTCAGAAAGCCAGAGGGTCATCGGGTCAGAGAGTCAGAGAGTCATAGGGTCAGAGAGCCAGAGAGCCAGAGGGTCATAGGGTCAGAGAGTCATAGGGTCAGAGAGCCAGAGGGTCATAGGGTCAGAGAGCCAGAGGGTCATCGGGTCAGAGAGTCAGAGATTCATAGGGTCAGAGCCGAGCCCTCAGAGTCACACGGCACAGATCAGTCACCAGCAGCCAAAAAACAAACCAACCGTCGCAACACACAGCATGCATGGCCCTCAGAGAACATCGCAGCTCTGCAGCCTCGCGGCCTGCAGAGAGAACCATGCAGCTCTGCCTCAACCTGCAGCTGCATGCTGCAAAGGGAACCACACAGCCATGCATCAGCCTGCAGCTGCATGCTGCAAAGGGAACCACACAGCCATGCATCAGCCTGCAGCTGGAGCCTCACAGCCTGCAGAGGGAACCGTGCAGCTAAAGCCGCGTTTCCACCGCAGGAACTTTACCCCGGAACTAGGAACCTTTTGAGGAACTCAGTGCGTTTCGACCGCAGGAACTAGGGTCTAAATTAAGTTCCGGGGTCTTTATTTTACCCCCAAAAACGTCCCTGCTCGGGGGGTAGTACTTTCCAAAAGTACAGGAACCTTTGGGGTGGGGCGCAAGCGCTGAAAATTTCTGATTGGTCGACTACTTGCAGTGTTTTATTTCAACCGCCATGTTTAAAAATCTTCAGCCGCAAACCGATTTATTTTCATAATAACTTCAAATCAAACTTGTATGTTATGCGGCACAGTAGCCTAGTTTTGGTTATAGCCTGCCAACGTCTTGGAATTATAACGTGTGCTCTTCTGTTCTTTTCTTGCTTTAGTATTCGTTTTATAAAATGCTAAGCATTCGTGCTGGGACAGCATATTACGTACCAAAACATTCAAACGGATTAATTCGGTTGCTGAATATTTTCTTCCGGATTTTCTTTGTTAGCCCGTTGTAATTGACTCAAAACGTTTGATACAGTTATGTGAGGTATGCGGTAGTTCTGCGTAATTCACATTGGTGATACAGTAAAAGCAAACTGGAAATCACCTTCTGCACTTTTTGTCAGGGTAAAATAACAGGTTAATTCTAGTAATCGTCCCTTTAGCTTTTTCAGACTGCCGTAATTTTACTCTGCCATTCTTCAATTCCACAAAAAGACCAGGAAGACTATGGACTAATTTATGGTGCATGGTTCGCATCTGGAGGGCACACTTCGCTGCTCGGCTAGCAGTAACGTCGAAGGAAAGCAAACGGTGGCTGTACCACTGCTTTTTTTATTTTCACGCAAGTCCGAGTTTTCGTTCTATTCTTGTCATTTTGCGATTAGCCTATATGGAATTGATGATGAGAAAGTAATCAAACAGCAAATTGTTTACAACGTGTGCATGTTTTCTGCTGTTGTTGCCAGTTATATTGGAAATGTGAATGCATTCGGTCGCCTCGGATGTCAAGACATGAAAGTGAATGTTCGCATAAAAACATAATGAATGTGTTTGAGAGGATACATAAAACAGTTACAATCTGACTATTGGCCCGTTATATCCTATTTGTTGCATAACAACGGTCCAAGTTCAACTACCAACGACAGTTTTGCTTGACAACGGTAAAATATGCCCAAACGGCTGCAGAAGAATATTTCAATTCCAGGTGATTAAATCGATAAAAATCAATAAATACAAAAGTAACCATATATAGTCATTGTTGGTAACCCGTTGTATGTAAGTGGAATAAACCCTTCCGGGCTGTCCCGGTTATTAGAAAATAATGTAGGCTACTTCGGTGGTAGTATGGGGTTACAGAAGAAATCATAGGACGGATGGACTGACGACAACGTAGCTTTTTCATACGTCAGTGGGCTAATTTGCCTAATCTTTGCGGGACTTTAGACCGCGGTGGAAACGCAGACAACAATGGGCTGAAGGAACTTCAGTTCCTTGAAAAGTAGTTCCTGGGACTAAAAGTCCCGGGTACTTTTGGTGGAAACGCGGCTTAAGACTCAACCAGCAGAGGGAAGCAGACAACCATGCCTCAACCTGCAGCAGCATCCTGCAGAGGGAACCACGCAGCCATGCCTCAACCTGCAGCAGCATCCTGCAGAGGGAACCACGCAGCCATGCGTCAACCTGCAGCCTCCCAGTTTCCATAGAACCGCCGCAAACTACGGGACCCTCAGACCAGCCTGCCCACAGACGACAAACTAGGCCAAACCACCAGCCATCCGGCAGCCCTCTCACCATTCGTGAGAAAATGTCATTCAACCGCGAGGCTCAGAAACCAACGGTGAAACCACCGCGTGTCATGCTTCAGAAAATCACCTAGGACTGTATCAGTCAACCTGAGACCAAACGATGTCAGATCAGTTCACTCCACTGAGACAAACAGATCTTTTATCAGACACAGTTCAGTTGCACATCACTGTTGCATCATCAACTGTTCTCACGCACGCTCATCTAGGCTACCGACAGCAGTTGTTTGTTTTGTATATATTATAATTAACAATTTATATCAAGTTGTAATTCCAGCTGTGGTCTTACATTTCTCTAGCCTACCAACAGTCTGAGGAGGAATGTCTGGTTCACCCTGAATAGATAATGAAGAGACTTGACATCTCAGGGCTACACACTAACATTTTTTTTCCAATGAGCACCACTGCACTCCAGTTCATAGAAGTGCTCCTAAATTATTTTTTCTCGTTAGCACGCATCAGTTTTCAGGGGGAAATACGCATAAAAGGGGATCGCTGTTGAACCCGGCATCCATGCACATTAAGCGTTCGGCGACATTATAGCATGCGTTATTCCATGCAGCTGCGCAGCCTAAGTACGGAGTAGCATCTGAAAAAATATTACAGGGGAAAGAGCGTGATAAACAGACAAACAAGCGGAGTGAAAGAACAAAGCTGTACAGATGTTCCCACACTGGCACTATTGTCATGCTGTGATGTCATATATTAGCGCTCCGGGACACTGGGAATGGGAACGTGCCACGGCTCCCTAGAGCGGGGGTGGTAGGAGAAGGAGGGGTTGGGTTATGACAATGGGCCCGATTCTGTAACTTTGGCAGGGCCACCTCACTGTCCATGACAACGCTGCGCCGTGGTCTTCAAAATTACACTAAGCTGCGTGGACGGCTTCCAGTGTACTTGCGTTTAGTCCGCTAGAGAATTCGTTGAATTTAAATGCATTTCCTGAGCTGACCGAACTGAACCGCAAGCCTGATATGCTCGCCGCGCTTTATCACCCTCACAACATGTTTCCCAAAGTTTACCGCGCATTACGTCCGCGCCAAACCCGCGTGCAAGACGATACGGGCTGCGAGGTGTCAGTATGCTTGGGCTTAATGACGGCGACACAAACACACAGTAAAAACACGCGCAAATCGTCAGTATTAGACTCATACACTTAAAGTAAGGACTAGATCTGACAATACGCTCTGATCAGTTTCTCCATAAAAAACGTTAGGATATAGGCCTTTACTTTGGATGTGCGCTCTTCTCTAACCAAATCAAAGCTGGCATACACATCAGGTAAAAATAGCAGCGTTTCATTTCCAAACAGGAATTTTCCGAATTACTGTGACGATCCGCTCTGCGGTCGGAAATCCAGACTGCAGACTTCACCAGGCCACAGTGAAGCCAATGCAAAGAAACACATCAACGCGCTTATTCATAGAAGGGCGATGAGATAAGGTGCGCTGAGGTTATTAGTCGTTCATATCGCTGGGTGCCAATGCACATTCCAAATCACACGCTCTATGGACTTTTTAATCTCTCTTTTGAAATGTCATCTTATTTTATGGTTGCTCCCACTAAGAAAACGCACACTGGCCAAAAACTTTGCAAACCTGGCCTATGTTTTCTGCTTTACATGCCTTCTACTCAGATCGATGGCACTCTGCTGTCACCACATAATTGCAACAACATTCCACCATTAATGAATGTGCAAAAGTCTCGTCTCATTTATCACATATTTCCGGCGTCACATATGACATTCCCTAAATGGTACACCGGTCCCTGCGCTCAATTAAACGGACGCGTTAGCTATTTTGCGCGAGGAGGGTGAGCATATGAACCGATGAACCTTACGCCGTGGAATCTCTTTGTAAGTTAATTAGTGTTTAAGGTGGAAGGAAGAGCTCGACACTAAAGTTTAACTGTCACGAAGACACCATAAGAAAAGTTTAATGAGCATCCGGAAATATAACTGACAACCTGGTAAGGAATAACAGGTCATGCCATAAACCAGGACATGGGCTATTTGAACCCAACAACAACAACAATGATAAAAAAACTTTATAGTTTTTCGATAATAAACAGACAGTCTTACAATCCATGAACCGAGTTTAAATAACAGGAATGACAGAACGCCTCGTTTGACAGATCAAATAACACAACAGATTTTGTATAATAAAAACCTATCGCTACATTCTTTGCTGCTGCTAGGCGTTTGTCACTAGTCAACAAAGATCCCGCCGCCTGTAGCATTGGAATGTGAGATTAGCCGGCGGCGGGTCAAAGTTTAGCTGATTCTGCAGCCAGGTCAAAGTCCTCCGAGAATCAGTTTTAATATCTACTGCAAGGTTTCATAATTCCTTCTGATGTTAATTTTCTTTTTTTTTTTTTTTTCTTTTTTTTTTTTTTTTTTTTTTTTACACCAAAACCGTTAATCGCCCTGACTCTGCAGTCTCACCTGTACTGACCGTATGAACCTTACTTCAGTGATGAATCAGACGCGCAAAGCGTTACGTGTCCATGGAATCTCGGCGTGACACGACAGACAATTCCACGAAAACTAAAAATATACTTTTCAGTTATTTAGGTTGAGTGACAATTTGGGCTGATCTTTGATCAAGGGATGATCTTTGAAATATGTCGGGGATTTAAATGTTTTTGTTTTAATAGACTAAATAAACAATAAAACAAGATACACTGTTTCTATATAGCTATAGGCTGCATAATCGACGATGGTAGGCAATATTAATAGATGTTTCCGCTTTCATACACAATCTATTGCAAACTTGTTAGCCATCCTTTTAACACCACCGTTATTGCGATGCGTTTGATTCGCCGGTGACCTTTACCAAGCCGAGAAATGATTAGAATCAGATCAGATTATTCTTGTTAACAACAGCGCGACGAGGCAGCATGCAACACTGTTGTGATACAGACGTCTCCATCGTCAACTCTCAAGTGTGCTTGCCATTTGCTACGACCTGCTGCTGTTATGTAGACCGCGATTGCTCAATCCCCTGTATGCTAGCAGAGCAGCCAGCGTTGTTTTCAGAGAATTTAAACACAACTGCGGCGCAATCCAAGCATAGTTGCAGAGGAACATATAGCCAGTTAGCTAGTTAACCGCGCAGCAACAGTAAACAAGCTACAGTGTTAAGACATCTAGAATAGTAAACCAACAATGTGTCAAGTTAAAATGACAAAACATTCTGCTAAATTACAGATTTGCATTTTATTAACGTTAGCCAAGATAAGACTTGAGACCAGCAGGCATTACAAGGCCACAGCATATCTTAACTATAGCAAAGCAAACAAGACTTTTCTGGGTTGCTGTACGCGTTGACACTGACAGCAGACTCGATCTAGCTAGTCCCTCCTACCAAAGCAGGCAGTTCAACGATTTCATGCTGCCTAGCTACTACTGGAAAAGCTAACTGGCTAGCCAAAGTTGCTATTGAATCTACTCGGCACCGAGCTAGTAACGCTAATATGCAGCTAGCTTACACTTACCTCTCTTTATGGCCTCGTCATACGAGAGGAAACCTATCCTTGACTCTTTGGCCCCCATATTGACCTCATTTCACAGCGATGTGCGAAATATTGAACACAAGACCGGCGCTAGTTGCCGTTTCCGTTTATTGTGTGATCGTTCAAGATCCAGCGTAGCCCTCAATGTTTTCACCGAATGACGCTTCTCGTCGCCGACGCCTCCATGCTTAGTCACATGACCTGCGCTCCTTCAGGTCACCTGACGGGATAAGAAAAACGCTACAGCGAAATGAAATGGTTTCGCACGCAAGCGGGCGACGCTCCAAAGTCTGTAACGAGGGAACTCAGAAACCGCTCCAGCTATCAACAAATAAAAACGTTGCGTGCTGATTTGAATGTGTACTATAACAACCTCATACTTTTAAAAGGAACGAGGACTGTTAAATTGCTGTTGTCGTTGTTGTATGTTGTTGGAATATACATGCCAATTTATTAGCGTAAGTGTTCATGTCTTGCCATTTTAATCTGCTATACCATTAGTCAGAGAATTAGGCAAAATGCCAATTTTTTTCCTGTTTTTAAAGTGTTGGAGACGTCTCAATCGTTGTAATAATCTGTAACTGTACAGCTGTACCTGATTTTTGAGACTTGCATCCCACTGGAGTTCACGACGGAGCATCTGATAAATAGTGGAGTGCTGCCACCTAGTGGTCATTAATCAAAATACTCCATCTAGTTTGTTAAACTGACACTCCCAAATGCAGTCAGTTGCTGAATTATTTTATTTGGGAGAGGGGGTCGATAATAGCATGGTCTTAATTGCAACGACATACGCTTGTGTTTAAACAGGAAATTCGGACCGGCACGTTTTTTGGACAACGACCTCTGTTTGAACTGCAATTGCTTTCATGCAAGATCAAGAAAGAGCATTTATCCCAGTCCGAACTGAGTGCACATGTCGTGCAGGTAGCCTCTTATACGCGAGAAACTACACATACTACCAGGAAGTGATATGTAGTGACGCAGTCATTTGTCATCAGTTGAAAACTTTTTTCCCAAAATAAGTACACCTTTGGGATTATATCCAGAGTGCCAACTGGAAACGCAGTCTCACGATGGGTTAGCATACTGCTACGTTTTCTTTTCAGGTACAGTGATAAATTCATTTAGCCTTAGGATGGTTGCTGTTGCTGACGGAATCACCGCTCAGTCAGAATGAAACAACAATTTTACAACAAACAAATTTACAAATTTGCTGGAAAACGAGGGCAGTGGCTTGGTGACGTTTTCACTTACAAGGTCTATAGCTCTGAAAATGGGACTCGGGGTTTTGCTGTACGTACCCAATGTTATTGGTAAGGCGTTTTCACGATAATGTACTGTTTATACTGTAATAGTTTGGTTATTAACAGCAATGTAATAACACGCCAGTTTAGGCACTGTAAATATCGGTTACACTGTCATTACAACAACGATACTGCTACTACAAATGATGATGATGATGATATGATAGTAACAACAGTGCTCTTTTTCACAGGGTACATCCGGGTCCTTCTGGTGCTAATCTCGTGGAGTGGTTTCGATAATCCTGCAGTGTTTGCCCCCTGCTATGTTGTATCAATAATACTGGATGGTACAGAAATTACATTTGATGCATGTAAACTTACAAATGTGTAGACCTATATTTCTGTCTTTAGGAATATGACTTAATGTCTGTTTTTTCATGCGAGCATAGCCTTAGCAATAAAAATTAACTACGCAAATTAATGAAAACATTTTTATTAACCGAACATGTGTAGAAGTTTACCAGGACCCAAAGTTTTTTAGATGTTTTATCGTGGCTGAAATGTTGAGTCTTCAGTCTTCGTAAAGCTGTCCTTGGTCTCACGCAACAGGTGACTTACACTTCCTAGTGTCTTTGTGAGGAGAAATGATAGCACTCGGCTATATAATAATAATTTATTATTATTATTATTATTATTATTATTATTATTATTATTATTATTATTATTATTATTTGCAACATGTGATATTGTGGACAATATCATGTATGAATTTACAGTCCACATGCTAGTTTTTGAAGGCAGATAGTTTCGTAAACATATCGAAGTTCAAACAGCTAGGTTACAAAATATGGTTATGTAAGGTTTCCGGGCTTTAATGTGTTGGAAGCTTATTGCTTCATTCCGTGTTTATTTGCGTCCTACCCTTTAGAGTAATGTTTTTTAAAAATCATCGTCAATTAAAATAAGTTCCAACGCGTGGAATAGCGGCAGGCAGCTCTTTAGAAGTCGAAATTACCCAGATATGAATGCAAACCACTTTGCTTACCCCTTACACCTATAGTCTTACTGTGGGGAAAAAACAAAACAATTGCATTCATAACATGTGAAATGATTAGTGATTAATGATAATTATTATCGGTAATGTTCTCATATTTTTAATTTGTAAGTTTAAATCATTAATAATAGATCTTAAATAATTCTTGCTTGCAGCCTGTTGTGTTGGATAACTGTTTGCATGTGTACTTAACCAGTCTGTCCTGTCACACTGTCTGCAGGCAGGAGTAGGCCGTGCAGTCTGCCCTGTCACACTGTCTGCAGGCAGGAGTAGGCCGTGCAGTCTGCCCTGTCACACTGTCTGCAGGCAGGAGTAGGCCGTGCAGTCTGCCCTGTCACACTGTCTGCAGGCAGGAGTAGGCCGTGCAGTCTGCCCTGTCACACTGTCTGCAGGCAGGAGTAGGCCGTGCAGTCTGCCCTGTCACACTGTCTGCAGGCAGGAGTAGGCCGTACAGTCTGCCCTGTCACGCTGTCTGCAGGCAGGAGCAGGCCGTGCAGTCTGCCCTGTCACACTGTCTGCAGGCAGGAGCAGGCCGTGCAGTCTGCCCTGTCACGCTGTCTGCAGGCAGGAGCAGGCCGTACAGTCTGCCCTGTCACACTGTCTGCAGGCAGGAGCAGGCCGTACAGTCTGCCCTGTCACACTGTCTGCAGGCAGGAGCAGGCCGTGCAGTCTGCCCTGTCACACTGTCTGCAGGCAGGAGCAGGCCGTGCAGTCTGCCCTGTCACACTGTCTGCAGGCAGGAGCAGGCTGTACAGTCTGCCCTGACGTTCTGACGCTGTTCTGCACTCTTCAGGGGTAGACGGCTGGGCGGCTCGCAGGTTAGACCAGACTTCGGAGTTTGGGGCCTGGCTGGACGTGGTGGTGGACAACCTGGGGCGGGGCATGCTGTGGAGCACGCTGTACAAGGCACGTTTCGCCGTCCCCCCCCCGACCGTGCAGAGCACGCCTGTGGGGCTGCCGGACGTGCGCTCAGGTTAAACGTGCAGTCTCTCTCCTCCCGCAGTGGGGCTGGCTGGTGTCGGCGGTGGAGTGGTGCGTGTTCGTGTGCAACCACAACGCACACGGTGCTCAGTGGAAGAGCAGCTTCTCAGAGAGCCCCCGGCTGATCCAGGCCGTCATGGCCAAAGGTGAGAGAGTGCTGGATCTGTCATGGTGTAGGTGACACAGTGCTGGATCTTTCACGGTGTAGGTGATGCAGTGCTGGATCTGTCGTGGTGTAGGTGATGCAGTGCTGGATCTGTCATGGTGTAGGTGACGCAGTGCTGGATCTGTCGCGGTGTAGGTGATGCAGTGCTGGATCTGTCGTGGTGTAGGTGATGCAGTGCTGGATCTGTCGTGGTGTAGGTGACGCAGTGCTGGATCTGTCACGGTGTAGGTGACGCAGTGCTGGATCTGTCATGGTGTAGGTGACGCAGTGCTGGATCTGTCATGGTGTAGGTGATGCAGTGCTGGATCTGTCATGGTGTAGGTGACGCAGTGCTGGATCTGTCATGGTGTAGGTGACAGTGTTGGATCTGTCGTGGTGTAGGTGACAGTGCTGGATCTGTCGTGGTGTAGGTGACAGTGCTGGATCTGTCATGGTGTAGGTGACGCAGTGCTGGATCTGTCATGGTGTAGATGACGCAGTGCTGGATCTGTCATGGTGTAGGTGACAGTGTTGGATCTGTCGTGGAGTAGGTGACAGTGCTGGATCTGTCGTGGTGTAGGTGATGCAGTGCTGGATCTGTCATGGTGTAGGTGACGCAGTGCTGGATCTGTCATGGTGTAGGTGACAGTGTTGGATCTGTCGTGGAGTAGGTGACAGTGCTGGATCTGTCGTGGTGTAGGTGACACAGTGCTGGATCTGTCATGGTGTAGGTGATGCAGTGCTGGATCTGTCATGGTGTAGGTGACAGTGCTGTATCTGTCATGGTGTAGATGACAGTGCTGGATCTGTCATGGTGTAGGTGACACAGTGCTGGATCTGTCATGGTGTAGGTGACACAGTGCTGGATCTGTCATGGTGTAGGTGATGCAGTGCTGGATCTGTCGTGGTGTAGGTGACAGTGCTGGATCTGTCGTGGTGTAGGTGACAGTGCTGTATCTGTCATGGTGTAGGTGACACAGTGCTGGATCTGTCATGGTGTAGGTGATGCAGTGCTGGATCTGTCATGGTGTAGGTGATGCAGTGCTGGATCTGTCATGGTGTAGGTGAAGCAGTGCTGGATCTGTCGTGGTGTAGGTGACAGTGCTGTATCTGTCATGGTGTAGGTGACACAGTGCTGGATCTGTCATGGTGTAGGTGACAGTGCTGGATCTGTCGTGGTGTAGGTGACACAGTGCTGGATCTGTCATGGTGTAGGTGATGCAGTGCTGGATCTGTCGTGGTGTAGGTGACAGTGCTGTATCTGTCATGGTGTAGGTGACAGTGCTGGATCTGTCATGGTGTAGATGACGCAGTGCTGGATCTGTCATGGTGTAGGTGATGCAGTGCTGGATCTATCATGGTGTAGGTGATGCAGTGCTGTATCTGTCATGGTGTAGGTGATGCAGTGCTGGATCTGTCATGGTGTAGGTGATGCAGTGCTGGATCTGTCATGGTGTAGGTGATGCAGTGCTGGATCTGTCGTGGTGTAGGTGACAGTGCTGTATCTGTCATGGTGTAGGTGATGCAGTGCTGGATCTGTCATGGTGTAGGTGCTGCAGTGCTGGATCTGTCATGGTGTAGGTGATGCAGTGCTGGATCTGTCGTGGTGTAGGTGACAGTGCTGTATCTGTCATGGTGTAGGTGACACAGTGCTGGATCTGTCATGGTGTAGGTGCTGCAGTGCTGGATCTGTCATGGTGTAGGTGATGCAGTGCTGGATCTGTCATGGTGTAGGTGATGCAGTGCTGGATCTGTCGTGGTGTAGGTGACAGTGCTGTATCTGTCATGGTGTAGGTGATGCAGTGCTGGATCTGTCATGGTGTAGGTGATGCAGTGCTGTATCTGTCATGGTGTAGGTGACACAGTGCTGGATCTGTCATGGTGTAGGTGACAGTGCTGGATCTGTCATGGTGTAGGTGACACAGTGCTGGATCTGTCATGGTGTAGGTGATGCAGTGCTGGATCTGTCGTAGTGTAGGTGACACAGTGCTGTATCTGTCGTGGTGTAGGTGACAGTGCTGTATCTGTCATGGTGTAGGTGACACAGTGCTGTACCTGTCATGGTGTATTCCGGTTTTCCTTCCAACCACAGCTGCAATCCCAGAATTTTAACAAGTGGTTCATTTTTATTAATTCTTAATTTTCATGTTTTGAAAATGAAGCCACATTATGTCAGAAATAGCTGTGCATGCCATGAAGAACAAAAGTCTCATATTCACATTGAGCTTATTGTGCTACGTTGCTGTGCCCTATGTTGATGTGCCCAATTCTCTGAAAACAATCCTGACTGTTCCGGTGCTGGCTATGTGGCGTTCCCCAGGGCAATGCTTAACACCACCCACCCCCCCAACACACATTCACAGGAAGTTACAGCGATGGGACAGGAACACGGCCAATACTGGGGAGAAACTGAACCTGGGGCTCGTTCCAATCGCTTATTTTATCTGTCCCTGATTCCTTTCCTTGCGTCTCTTCCTAGTATGGAAGGCCAAACAGGTTTAAAAAAAAAAAAAAGTGTAATTGACGCCTGGAACCACGCGTTGTCAACGCGTTGAGAACGTGTAAACAACATGCTGACAACATACTGACAACGTGTGATTACAGGTGTCAGTTTTTTTGTTTGGAATTCCATATAAGGAAAGGACACTGTGAGGGCGGGGAAGGGTGAAGACCAGACGCGACCAAACAGGGGATCTATAAGTTACCAAAGGGCACTCCAGTAACCACTGAGTCTCGTGAGAGACGAATTAAGAAGGGGGTGCTATACTCCTAGGGGACGTATCCCAAATAATGAATAATAAACCCCTAAATGGGTAACTGAGGAAGAAGGAGTATATAAGGAAAATAAAGGAACAGGGAAATGAGAAATGAAAAATAAAAGACTTTGAACCGAAGCTGAGAAAAAGAAAATGTCTTTTCAAAAACAAACAGAAGATGTTCTGAGGTCAACCAAAACCAGGGGGAAAACTGGTTAGTAAGAGGCAGAAAGGTTTGTGCCCCGAAGGTGACACAATAACCCCTTAAAACTGCCAACCTCAGAATCGGGACAAATACTGTCCGAATACCTTTTTCCCAAAAAACAAAAACAACCTAAAGTCTGAATTCTTTTTAAATTCCTTGGTTCCTAAGATCCTTACACCTTGCTCAGAAACGCGACAGGGAACTGGCTAGAGCAAAACACGTTACACTCAAGCACCGTTCCTCTGCCAACTGAGGCTTTAAATACCCAGCCACAGGTGTGGCTGGTAATCAGCGGAAGGTGTGAGCAACCAACAGGTGAAACAACTCAGTGGTAATCCTGCTGGAATGCAAGGAATGTTAGAGTGGGAACAATCCTCCCACAGGAACCAAAAATAACGATTAGCCGAGTGGCTAATCTGCAAGCATTACATTACATTACATTACAGGCATTTGGCAGACGCTCTTATCCAGAGCGACGTACATCAAAGTGTATAACCATAACCAGGAACAAGTATGACGAAAACCCTAGAGAGAAGTACCGGTCCAAGTGCAGGGAACAACCGCATAGATCAACTTGGACCCTGAAGGTTAAACTGATTAACACTAATACAACGAGAACGGCAACAATTACTGCTTGTATTTTTTTTTTTTTTTTTTTTATAAACTCCACTGCATTAAGACAGTTAATGCACCTAAGTCACCTACAAAACAGCTGCCTAGTTACAACCCTAAGCTTACAGTCATTTACAGGGGGGTAGGGAGGGAAGGGGAGAGGTGCAGCCTGAAGAGGTGAGTCTTCAGTTGTCGTTTGAAATGGGTTAGTGACTTAGCTGTTCTGACCTCCACGGGGAGGTCATTCCACCATCGTGGGGCCAGAACAGACAGGAGACGTGATCTGGAGGTGCAGGTGCGAAGAGGGGGAGGTGCCAGGCGTCCTGAGGTAGCAGAACGGAGGGATCTGGCTGGCATGTAGGGTTTGAATATCTTGTGGAGGTATGCTGGGGCTGATCCCTTGACTGCCTGGTATGCTAAGACCAATGTTTTAAATTTGATGCGAGCTATAACAGGCAGCCAGTGGAGGGTAGTGAGCAGGGGCGTGACGTGGGAGTGTCTGGGGAGGTTGAAGACCAGACGAGCTGCAGCATTCTGGATGAGTTGCAGAGGTCTGGTGGCAGATGCCGGTAGTCCAGCCAGAAGAGAGTTGCAGTAGTCCAGGCGGGATAGAACCATTGCTTGGACCAGGAGCTGGGTTGAGTAGGTGGTGAGAAAGGGGCGGATTCTCCGGATGTTATACAGGAAAAATCTGCATGTCCGGCTTACTGCTGCGATGTTCTTGGAGAGGGACAGCTTGTTGTCCATCACCACCCCGAGATTCTTGGCACAGGGTGATGATGTCACTAAGGTGTCCCCTAGGGAAATGGAGAAGTCAAGGAGGGGAGAGGATAGGGCAGGAATAAAGATTAGCTCCGTCTTTCCTGGGTTGAGCTTCAGGTGGTGAGTGTCCATCCAGCTCTGGATGTCCCTCAGGCAAGCGGAGATGCGGGCAGGGACCTGTGTGTCCGATGGGGGGAAGGAGAGAAAGAGTTGCGTGTCGTCGGCATATGAGTGGTAGGACAAGCCATGGGCAGATATTACAGGGCCAAGGGATCTGGTGTATAATGAAAAGAGAAGGGGACCGAGGACTGAGCCCTGGGGAACTCTGGTGGCGAGGGGACGGGGCGGCGATACCTTACCCGCCCAGGCAACCTGGAAGGAACGGTCAGAGAGGTAAGACTTAATCCAGTCAAGGACTGAGCCGCAGATCCCTGTTGCTGCCAGGGAGGACAGGAGGATAGAATGCTCCACGGTGTCAAATGCAGCGGAGAGGTCTAGGAGAATCAGGACAGAGGAGAGGGAGGTTGCGCGTGCGGCATGGAGTGATATAAGCTCGAAACGAATCGTCCCCAAACACCAAAATAACGATTAGCCGAGTGGCTAATCCGAATGCTAACCACTGAGCCGGTGCAGGCACGGAAAAATGATCTACCCTGCACAGAAACCGTGACAGACACAAGGAAAGGGGACCTAAGATGGATGGAATAAGCGATAAGAACGCACCCCGGGAATAAACCATCAGGGCTCCCGAAGCCCTTCCCCAGGCTGTACAGGAAGCAGAACCTTTTTAATGACCTATTTTGGCCCTTTAGCACATGCAAGGCCTTTCGGCACACACAAAACCAATAACACAACCAGTGATTGGTCATGGTATTTATTTTGCACCAATCACTGGTTATTGGTTTTGTGTGTGCTAAAAGGTTCTGCACGTGCTACAGGTCTTAGTAAATCAGGCCCTAGGACTCCTGTTCTGTCCCCTGTCCATGCCCTATGGTTGCTTTGTGTCGGCCTTGGCCTACAGTGTGAGATCTACACATTTCGGAAGTGCAGAGTAACTGAAGGAGAGATGGACCTGCTCTCTGTGCCGGCAGGTTTTAAGACGCCCACGGGGGTCCTGGCCATCGGCGGGCTGCACGTCCTGCCCGTGTGGCTGTACGGCTACCAGCAGGGGGTGCTGTCCCGCCCGCTCTGCGTCCCGGAGTGGCTGCAGGTTCTGGGGGTGCTGGTGCTCGCTGCCGGGAGACTGCTCTGTCTCTGTGTGGAGGTACATTTCGGCAGGAAACTGCCAATCACGGTTCAGCTCAGGGGGCACGATTGTACACCGGGAGAGCCTGCATGGATACTACGCTGGCTGTTAGACCAAACTGTGTATCAGTAATCAGCCCAGTCATGGTTCTATAAAAGCATCAGCCTCAGCCACCCCCTGTGCTCAAACAGTTTGCCCCAGCTGTTCAGTGTTCTTATTTAATAACCAAGAGGAAGCAGTTGACAGTTGGTTTTCCTGTTATAGATGCCATATTACATTTCTGTTACATCCATTCTACCGCTACTTTACACCAGGCCAGCCAGTGGAGGATGGGCTCCCCCTCTATAGTTGGGTTTCTCGCCACCGTTTGAGGGTTTTTCTCCCCTCTGGGAATCTTTTACCTTGTGTGCTTCCAATTTGGGGGTTCAGGCGAAATAAAATGAAAAAATGGAACTGGTTTTACTGATAGCCTTCAGAAGAAAGCAGTGGTGCGTGAGTCATGTGACCCTGCTCTCTCTCTCTCCCTCCCTCTGTCCCTCCCTCTGTCTCTGCCTCCCCCTGTCTCTCTCTCCCTCCCCCTCTGCCCCTTCCTGTCTCTCTCTCTCTCCCTCTCTTCCAGGTGTGGTGTGTCTGGGCTCACATCCACTTCCTCACCAGAGATAAGCCGGTAGAGAGGAGAGAGTGACCCGACCGAGGCCGACGCCCACGGGCCCCGACTGCAGTGGCGTGTCCAGACTTTTTAACCGGGGTGGCCCATGTGGGGCACTGACTTACGCAGGGGTGGCATGAAGCACGAGCACACACGCACGCACACGTCAGAATAGCATTAATTTACCATTTTTGTCTCCACTACACACTACCCATATCTCTTTAATTACTAATATTACACTGTCTTACATTCCTGTGTTTAACTTAAAAGATAAATAGACCTACCAATCACAACACAACACAACAGACTGGCACCATAGAAATTCAGTTTTTCCCACAGGATTTTGTTAGACTATGGCGGGTGGACCTCAGACCCTCTAGGGGCGTCCGGGGGCATGCTCCCCCGGAAGAAAATTTTGTACATTTTTAAAGTTAAATGCATCAATCTGGTGCACTTTGAGAGCAAAATTAAGAGGATAGATCTATGAAGAACTTTGTGCTCTTGTAAACAATTTTGTGCTCTAGTAAACAATTTAATCATAAACACACTGGTCAACACATAAACACAAAAGTCCATATTTCATGCGTGGGGGCCTATAATACAGATTTATGATTTATCTTATAGGTAGAGGACATGGTATTCATCAACTCTCAGTGCCTTTTGTAGCTGACATTTGTATTGTACCTCTCCAAAAATGAATAAAATGATTTTTGTCCATTGTAAAGCATATAAATGAGCCACTTATGAAGGTTTAAGCTGAAACATTGCTATCAGATTAAAAAATAATGCAAAAATGTTGTCACACAAAGCGGTACAGTACCTAAATGTGTAATAATTAACTCTTCTATGTATTTCTGTACTCTTGTATGTTTTCTTGTATGGGGATGGGACGATATGAAAACAATTTTTAACCTTCCACCACGTTTTGGCAATGTTCCAACTCTCACGTCATCACTGTTGCATGCTTCACAAAAACTATTACACTGCCCCGTTATTGTAACGCTAGCAGACACCGGAAAAAACAGTACACCGCTCACACACGTGAGTTGAAGAGCTAGCCTGTTGCGTTAGCTCCGTCTACCCTCTCTGGCAGACCAACCACTGATGGGTGATGGAAAACGCGTCACTAACTATGCGCCGCTTGTGATTTTTTCCCGGCAATGTCGCCACAGACACCCAGTTCTTTAATCATAAATTATTATATTAATAATAATATAAATTAATATAATAATAGGCTCAATCACCATTGTGTTACCTAATTTGGCGATAGTGACTTAACAGACATTTATTTTAACGAAAATCTTTGAGATTATTACTTTAAATTAGTAATCAACTTAATAAATATGGAAAATGACTAAAGAAAACCTCAGATGAGCCCTTTCCGTGTTACATTTTTGAGTTGGGCTTCAAATAACAAAATGAAATGCATACAAATCGTATTTCATTACCTGTTACTGTTAGGGGAGGCTCAGGCTAAATTCAAATCCAGTCACATACTGAATGTGGAGTCTCATTCATCCTGGTGTCATCACTGATGTGTAATCAGAAATGCATCTCATTCAAACTTAAAACATTCTGAAATGATTATGACCAGAAAAGTACTTTGTAAAAAGCAATAATTTATTAGCTGTGAGTGCACACATGCACGCACACATATGCGCAAGCACGCACGCACGCAAACACACACACCTCTGTCATTCTCACTCACACCAACAGTACAGAGGGAGGGGGGGTGCTGTCTGGACTGTGACTGACTGAATCACGGTCTTCCATATATCCACACACTCCCCCAACTCACAGAGATGCTACTCTGAGCCTCCCCCCCCCCCCCTCCACACACACTGGCCTTGGCTGCAGTCCCCCCCACCCCACCCCGCTCATCTTCTTTTTGGTTTGGGCATTCTGAAAACTACTGTTGCAAAACAGTATCCTCAGAAATGACAGCCATTTACATTTTCATCTCATTGCTAAACTGACACATATTTTTTTGAATCTGAAAGAGGTCCTCATTGTAAATTGTATCTGTTGAAATGGGGTCAGAATGTACAGAATTTAATGTTTTTAAGGGCTGAGTGTCTGTGGCTGTTGTGGTTATTTCTGCGGGGAACCCTGAAAAGTGCCAAACTCTCGGTGCTGTATAGGTATGGGGCATGCCCCCGCCAAAGCGTAACTTGGCGGGATGGCATACCTGCCATTCCAATCAGTAACCAATGGTATCCAGTCCACAGATGAAAGAACTATAGCAACGCACCGGTCCGATTAGGTGGTGTCATTTCATAAAGAATTCAATCTCTACATTAGTGTCCTTCTGCGGTTCAGGTGGCATTTAAGTTTCAAGTTTCATTTATTAAAGTTAGACAAGGCAGGGTACAGCAGCATAAAAACACAGTTTTTAAACAGTGAACCCCGAAATGCGTCAAACATAACAGCGATCAACATCGTAAGCAAAAAGCATGAAATTAAGGGCATAATCTCTTGAATAAATAGGTAATTTATAGAACAATTTAAGGGCACGAGGAATAAAGGAATGTTCATGTCTTTTGGGAACTGCAAAGTGCCCACTAGTAGAACCCCTTCTGGTTCCAGTAACTTCACCCACCCCCCAAAACAGGGAGGAGCAACCCCCAGGCTCCACCCACACTTGCACAGCCCCCACTCATATCCCCTACAACAGGGAGGAGAAACCCACAGGCTCCACCCACACTTGCACAGCCCCCACTCATATCCCCTACAACAGGGAGGAGAAACCCACAGGCTCCACCCACACTTGCACAGCCCCCACTCATATCCCCTACAACAGGGAGGAGCAACCCACAGGCTCCACCCACACTTGCACAGCCCCACCCACTCATATCCGCTACAACAGGGAGGAGCAACCCACAGGCTCCACCCACACTTGCACAGCCCCACCCACTCATATCCCCTACAACAGGGAGGAGCAACCCACAAGCTCCGCCCACACTTGCACAGCCCCACCCACTCTTCTCCCTTACAAAAAGGAGGAGCCAACCCACAAGCCCCGCCCAGCAGGCCCTCTTTCTGCTGCAGGACTGTGTAACTGGGCGGAGCTCCTGGTGTACGGAGCTCGTTCCGTTGTGAAAGACGCCAGGCTGCAGGAGTGGCACAAACAGATATTCTCACAGAGTACAACGGCTTCTCCTGTTTGTTACAAAAATCACCACCAAGGTAAAAAGTTAATAAAATCTTTTAAAAACTTCTAAACAAACGTAAGAGAAATTGTACACGAGTTACAAGGGCAAGTTCTGCTTCCATACTGCGGTCAAGATAAAGAGGTCCCAAAAAATGAGATTAGATAACTGTGTGCGTGTCTCTGTCCGTCTGTCCGTCCTGTCCCGTGTGCATACGCACGCCTGCTCGCGCGCGCTGGCGTGTCCGGGCGGTCAGCCGCAGCGGGAGCGCGGCGCCGCGTGGCCGGGCTGCGACCGCAGGAACAGCTGCGCCACCTCCTCGGTGGGCCGCGGGCCGGCGCCGGCGTCCTCCAGGGCGTCGGCCGCCGCGAGCCGCCGCTCCCTCAGCCGGCTCCAGCCGGACAGCACGTCGTGGTACTCCAGCGCCTTCTCAAAGTCCCCCAGGGAGCTGTACAGCCTGATCAGGCCCCGGTAATCGTACTCCAGCCCGCTGTAGCCTTCTCCAAACAGCTTCTTGCCTGAGTGTGCAAAACGCCGCAGTAAGTAAAGCGCACGCGCGCTCACGCACATTTAAAACGAATGGAAGACGTGGCAGGATGTAGCAGGTAGCGGGCGTTACCGATAGCGATGGAGCGCAGGTACAGCTTCTCGGCGGACTCGTACTGGTTCATGTCGTAGTTGTACAGCGAGGCCAGGTGGCCCACGGAGAGGGCCACCTCGTAGTCCTCCTGGCCCAGGAGCTGCTCCTTGACCTGGATCGCCTTGACGTGCATCTCCTCCGCCTCCTGAGAAAGCCGTCGCGCAAAGTCCGTCAAACATCTCCACAACAGTACCAAAACATTTCCACAACAATACAAAAAAACCATCTCCACAACATTACAAAAACATCTCCACAACATTCAAAAAAACCATCTCCACAACAGTACCGAAACGTTTCCACAACGTTACAAAAACATCTCCACAACGTTCAAAAAAACCATCTCCACAACAGTACCAAAAAATCCCCATTCCACAACATTACAAAAACATCTCTACAACACTACACGACATCTCCACAACATTACAAAATCACCCCCTCAACATTCAAAAAACCATCTCCACAACATTATAAAAAAACCATCTCCACAACATTAAAAAACCATCCCCACAATGCCTACAAACATCTCCACAACATCTTCCTTCCCCCAAAAAAATTCCCCACACGTCTACAAAATATCATATCCTTCAGAAGCATCCACCACAGAGTGTCTATTCATTCTGTGGTGGGTGAACACAGGAATTTTTAAGAGGACAACAGAACTTTATACAGCATATCTATGAAAGACAAAAAAAAAGAAACTTGGACGCTGGAGAGCTCGGTAAGGAACGTGGTAAGTATGAGAGAGGCCCTGCAGCTGTGCAGCCAGCTGGAGTTGCTAGGCAACGACGGGTGATTGATGCGTGATGAAATGACACAGACCGTCGCGAGAAGCCGAAGCTCTGACCTTGAACTTGCGCATGGACTGGTAGAGCCGGCCCAGGTTGCCGTAGTGCTTGGCGGTCTGGACGTTGAACTCCCCGAAGGCTTTTTTGGCCAGCTGGAGGGAGGAGAGGTGGAGGCCGTGCGCCTCCTGCAGGAGTCTCCCCTCCATCTCCTTGTTGTGGCAGTCGATGGCAATCTCCTCCAGGATAAGGGCTGGGGGGGGGGAGGGGTTACAGTGGAGCCTGTCAGTCACAAACCCCACCTGGATTTCAACATAGCCCCCGCCCACAATCTCACCTCCACCTGCTTCCGGCATAAAGCACAGCTCTCAGCCAATCAAAGGGACGAGATATGAAATACTGACAGGACTTCTGACAAACAGGCCAGGAACAGAGGAGCTCTGCATTTCCTCTCAGTCCCCTAGGGGGCAGCAGAGCAAGTCAGACTCTACCTTTGACCCGTTTGGATGAAGCCAGCAGCAAATGGTCCTCAGGCAGGATGTGAGTGATGATGTCTATGGCATGCTCCACATGGAATCTGCCGGAGAGAGCACTTCATCAGCACTCACACACACACACACACACATACTCACACCATCACACACCCCTATAACAACACAAACACCCCTAACATCATCACACACACAAACATGCCATCACATACAATCAATCACACAGGCAATCACAGTATCCCCCCCGCGGTCAAGCTGAACACCTCTCCGGGTGGATAAGAGGTGCCAGGACAGGATGAGGTACTCACAGGGCGTTGTCGAATTTGCCGGAACTGTACTGGTGCACGTAGGAGGAGTAGGCCAGGTCCTCGTGGGCCAATGCCACGTTAATATTCTTCCCCCCGAAAACAGACTGCCGAATATCCAGGGCCGCCTGTCGGGGAAATCGGGACCAAATTTAAACGACCCGCTCACATCGATTAACAAAAATAAATACTGTAAATAAACGAACGACTGAAATCGGGATCGTCCACTGGACTTGCCTGGTAAACCGCGACAGACTGACAGATGTTATCTACGTTGAGCAAGTAAAAGCCGTAGTCCAGCAACGTGTCCGAATATTTGGGGTGCTTCTGGCCAAAATGTTCCCTGGAGGACAGAACGGGGGTGCGGTTAGTCGTTAGCAGTTTTTACATGCATGCCAAAAAAAAAAACATTTTTTAAAAATAAAGAACAACCAGGCGTGAACCCCACCGTGCCAGGAACACCGCGTGCTTGATCAGCTGCTCCGCTTTGCCAAACTCCCGCTTCACCACGCACGCCTGCCGCAAAACATAAGCGAATAAATAAATAAATAAGAGGCCGACGTCTGCTGCTACATATGGGCCGACATAGCTCAGGAGGTAAGAGCGGTTGTCTGGCAGTCGGAGGGTTGCCGGTTCGATCCCCGCCCTGGGCGTGTCAAAGTTTCCCTGAGCAAAACACCTAACCGCTAACTGCTCTGGTCAATGCGAGGCATCAATTGTAAATATAAATGCAGTCCATTTACCATTTACCATTTACACTCATAGCCTGGCCTGCACACAAAAGTCAAAGGTCAACGAATCCTGTAAACGAGGCAAGGAAATTCCCGAATACTACAAAGTCATAACCTGTCAGCGCAAGCCATTACAGAAGACGGGACACGGCGTACTAAATGCCCGTAGCTTACAAATATATACAGAAAGGGATGACATAAAAACAAAAAATAACAATAAATAAAGAGAGTGCAGTCGTCCCCTCCGCTTCCAGCCAGCAGGGGGCCCAGAACATAAGCGGTGTATTCCCGTGAACCCTTTCTTTCCCAGCCATTCACGCAGCCACTCCTTTCTAGCTGCAGTTATAGAGCTAAAGAGGGACTTCACAGCGGCTCCAGGGCCCACGGCTGCATGACAATGAGGAGACGGCTGTTTATCCAGAGCCTGCTCAGTGGAGGCAGCCCCAGGAGAGCCTTCCGCAGGCCAGAGCCACGCCCGTTTCAGCTCCAGCTGGGCCCTGGAGGGGGGGGGGAGTGGGTCTCACCTTCGAGGCCTGCCTCAGGACGTCCACCTGCACTCTGACGGGCAGAGAGCCCGCAGTCACCTCCTTCATGGCCTCTATGCACCACCTGTATGCCTGCAGAGAGGGGGGGTAAGGGGGTCACTGCACTAAAACAACCTGAGAGAAAGAATGGAGGCGGACGGAGTGTTATGCAAAAGTTTGGGAACCCCTTTCATGAACATAAGTTAAAGCTAACGCAACTTCTACAGGGAGGTAAACTTAAACATGACACATTTCAAGAAATTTTAATGCAATTACTTATTCGCTGAATTTTAGCAAATACAAAGCAGTCCATACGTATTTGGACAGTGACGATTTTTGTTGTTTTGGCTCTACTCCACCACGTTGGATTTGAAATTAAACAACAATATGAGGCTGAAGTGTAGACAGTCAGCTTTAATTTACGAGTATGTACATCCATATCGGATGAACCATGCAGGAATTAGTCCTTTTTATGCACAGTCCCCCCATTTTGGGGGACCAGAAGTAACTGGACAAATTGCAGTGCTCAAATTGGAAGGGTGCCTAAACTTTTGCCCATGCCACATTTACCTTTTTAATGATCATTTTTTTAAAACTGCTAAATTCAGCAAATATACAGTAGTGCACATTTAAAATTTTAAGAAATATGTTTCGTTTAAGTTTGTCCTCTGCAGAGGTTGTGCTAACTTCTTTTCAGTGACAAGATTCAACAAAACATTACATTTTACCAGGGGAGCCAAAAACTACTTTTGTACACTGTTGTGGGCGTGGCCTGTGTGAAAGTGAGGCTGGTGGGCGGGGCCTACCTCATCATAGTGGCTCTTGGCAAATAGCAGCGCGCACAGCTCGCCGTACAGCGCGGCCTTGTTGGCCTGGTAGCCGCGTCCGGCCAGCTTGTCCACATAGGCCTCGGCTACTTTGAAGGTGTCCTCCCCCAGGTGGTACTTGCAGTTCCCGTTGCGCACGTGGAGCAGCCTGTAAGACGCGGGGGCCCCCAACAAAACATCCAGAACGTTCCGTTTATACTGCATCACTTAACACCGCCTCCCAGCCAAATTCCTCTTAAAGGGGAATTGCACTTTATAACAGTTCTGCTTCTCATGACTGATATTGTCCAAATGAATATGTCACCCCTCATTTTTCGATTAGTTATTTCATCTTAAATCTCTAACGTTAGAAACAAAGACCTATCTTTTTTTTTAGCGCATGTCCACATAGTAGTACGGTTTCCGATTTTTTCTTCTTCTTCGATTTGCTTTCGCGGCAAATCGAGAAGCGAATCGAAGCAAAACATTCCGTTAACTTAGCGATGAAATCGAACAAACTAACATCTGCTAGCTTTTGTTTGATGCGATATCGGTGTAATAATGAGGTGCATTGTGCCCGGTTGTTATAATGCCCCCGTTAAATAGTTTTCCACGCGATGCAACTTTGTGCCAGACATGGCTGGATGTAATCAGACACCCCAACATAACAGCCGAAGAAGTTCGCAAATGAGGACTAAAGGTATGCAGTGACCACTACGAAGGCACTGACTACCAAGGTGACCGTCTGAAGCCTGGAGCTGTAACCACTGTTTTTCCATGTTTGGTCAAACCGCTCGAGGTAGGTACTATGCGAGCTGGCTAACGCTATCGCGTCTGTCTGTGATACATAGGATGTCTACCACCAGTTGCCGTTTGTCCTGGGAATAGCCAGTGGTTCCTTAATCTCGGCCCGCTCCTGACTCAATCTTGCACGATCAGCCTGCAAATTAGCCAGCTCTTCTTCTGTGTATTCTGGCTCCAATCGATAGGGCACAACAATCCCATGATCAAAAACAAAATCTCCTTCGTCCTCAGACATTTTCGGTTTTCGCCAGCTAGTAGTCATACAACACTATTTCTACGACCAACCTAATGTTATTGTCTGCAGGAACGCCCACATCAGAAGTCGCGCAATGATATGCATCCTCGAGTTCGACACGAAACTGCCTGGGTCTACTTCCTGCATTTGTAAAGGAAAACAACAAAACAGTGTAAAATATTAACATAATGAAATAACGAATCGAAAAATGAAGGGCGACACATTCATTAGAAGTGTTATAAAGTGCAATTCCCCTTTAACAGAGGCACCTGCATTTTCCCAGGACTTGTATTGACATCACAGCCGGAGAACAGTTAGCGAAGGTAAACCGGCACTGCAAAAGGAAGCCATCCCAGTTACCCTGGAGACAGCCGTCTGCACACAACAACACGGGTCCTACAGCCACTGCTGCTGCTGCTGCTGCTGCTGCTATCAGCAGCATTGCAGCGACTAGCACTGATGTTAATAAAGATAATAAACGCAGTGAATGGGCTCGTTTCAGACGGGCGGCTGGCTGACCTGACGCAGCACTCCACGGCGCGGCGCCAGTGGAGGACCTCCTCGTGCAGGGAGCAGAGCTGCAGGCAGGCCAGGAACACCCGCTCCGCGTCGCCGTGCCAGCCCGCGTCCGACAGGAACCCGCCTGGAGGGGGGAGAGAGCCGGGCGCACGCGGCAAGCGCCATCAGCAGCGAAGCCATCGACTACCAACAGGCCCCATCTGTGCCCCCCCCCCCCTATTTTTCATGACACTTCTTACATGTTGCCCCATCCCAGCACTTTCTGGCAATTTGTATTTGTCCTAATACTGTAGCTTACTCTTCTGCCTAGTTGGCTTGCAGAGGTTAGGTCTGAATAGTGTTCACTGTGTGAACTAAACTGTGTTCTTGGCTAGAAATAGCTGTACAAAATAAGTATTGTACCTTACTGAACCTGTGTTTAGCAGTTGTCTATGACCATGAAATGCACTTTCTGTACGTCGCTTTGGATAAAAGCGTCTGCCAAATGTAATGTAATGTAATGTGCCTGCATCCCACAATGCGCCACTGCTGCCCTAAGCTTGGACCGGCCGGTCCTGAGCCCGTGTGCGGGCGAGCAGGGGGCGCGTACCCAAAAGGAAGCCGAGCTGGACGGCTCTCTCCTGGGCCCGCATGTCGGACGCGTCGATGCAGGAGCAGCGCCGGCTGAAGGAGCTGGCCAGCGCAGAGGCCACCTTCACCCCGTGGTCCATCAGCGCCTGGAAACAGTGGTGCAGGAGGTGCCTGTATGGAGAGAGATGGAGAGAGAGAGAGAGAGTGAGTACATGACATCAAAGGCATAATTCTCGCCCATCTCACTCAGACTCATACACACACTCTCACTCACTCTCACTCAGACTCTCACACATACACACTCACACATGTGCGTACGTGTACGCACACACACACATGCACGTGCACGTACGCACACACATACACACACTCTCTCTCTCTCACACACACACTCTCTCTCTCTCTCTCTCTCTCTCTCTCTCTCACACACACACACACACACACACACACTCTGAGGAGTAACCATAGTGAACCGCGGTCTTTCCGCTCCGGTACCTCTTGTCCGAAGCTCGGAGAACCCTGATGAAGACGTCCAGCTCGCAGAACTCCTCGCCCAGCTGGCAGAGGCGGCCCTGCTGGTAGAGCTGGGAGAGAGAGAGGACAGGCCACCAGGCTCTGAGATGCCAGGAAAAAGACTCTGTGTCCCTCCCCCGTGTCACAGGCAACCAGCGAGGCTTTCCCCAGCGCACAGGCCAAACGCCGGGACTCACAGGGACCTGCCGACTGCGGTCAAACTGACGCAGACTGACAACAGGCCGCACGCTGACCGGCAGAACCGCAGCTGAGCATTTCCATGGAGACCGCCCCAGCAGCACTGTGGCATTTCACAGCAGAGACATGAGCACCACGTACCACTCCGGCAGCTCTGATTGGACAGAGACCTACAGCTCATCCCTCTGGCCCTCCATGCATCTGTGCCAGCCGTATGTGTGTGCACACAAATGTGCTTTTGCATGTGCGGGCATTTATGTGCATATGTGTGTGTATGAGATTGTGTGCACCCATACACGTGTGCGTGTGTGTGTTGAGGGGGGCCCTAGATTCGATCTAACATGTTAGGGTTATTTTTGACTGCTGTAACTCATTGACGTCCTTTCATATTGCCTAATTCCTCATAATAGGCCTGCTTCTAGATCAGGACATCTGAAAAGGTAGGACCCCAAACGTTCCTGCATGAAACAGGGCCATTTAGAACAGATGCCATATGTGCAACAATCACGCACCTGATACTCGACGCCTGTTAGAATCGGATCATTAAGAGGACCCCTGGCAGAGCAAATAGGGATCTGGTTACGAAGTAGTACAGCAAACCCTCCAGGATGTCCACACCGACAGCTAAAACAAAGGAAAGTGCTGACGGCACAAAACGGCCACGCTGACGGGCTGGGTGACTACAAAGCGTGGGAGAGTTTTTACTAGCAGACGGCAACGGTCTGGTTATTCTAAGGAGCGGCTGTTGCTTGGGCAAGCTTCTCTACACGGACCGTGAGAGTGGCCTACTTCTCAGCATCAATGTTAGTTAACGCCTCTCTGTTTACGGAGTGGATTAAAACACGCATATTGTGACTTACCTAGCGGCAGCAACTGTAGTGTTTTGTGACATTGGAGAAAAATACACAAAAACTAGCCTCTCCGATCAGCCAATAATCCCCCCCCCCCCCCCCCCCCCCCCCCCCCCCCCCCCCCCCCCCCCCCCCCCCCCCCCCCCCCCCCCCCCCCCCCCCCCCCCCCCCCCCCCCCAAAAAAAAAAAAAAAAAATTTTGGAAGCGATAACTAGGCTAATGCTGTTCAGTGCTCTACCTAACATTAACCTAATATAACTATTACCTTTTTAGCGTTAATAAATGCGCATTTTGGTGTTGATTTGCTAGAGCACTGGCTATCAGTACTTGGCAGTTAGGTAAACTAGCCATCTATGTAGGCAAGGTAACACATTTTTTCTTATCCTCTGTAACACTAAAGATAGCTCTAGTATACCTACCTCGTAGTCTGTGCCCAGAAGTTATAATAGTTGTTATTTTTATTATGTGTTTGTTTTTATTGAAAGTTATGATACATTTAAGATAACTTAACCTACCTGTTCTCACAAATTGCCTAAGGATGAAAAATGAGGCTGAATATGGGCAAAATATGGCCATTTTCTCAGACAAAAGAAGTCATACCCTAGTTAGGCTGACATTAACTTCCATAACGCGGCTAGCTAGCTCTTCACCCAATAGTTTTTCCGGAAAAAAGAGGCACACATTTCAGCTACGTCAGCACAAAGTTTAGCTAGTTTTACTTCTACTTTCTTTTGGTGACACTCTGTCATGTACATATTACATGTAAAGAAAAAAGTGTTGCAACTACTTTTGTTGGCTGGCACTGTGCTGGGAAAGAAAAATTCAAGCCAAAGATAATACCTAGTCCAGCTAGCTTGATATTTTGTTAACGATGTACTACTATTATACGGTTAGCCTGATAGTTAATTTCCTAGGGCTTAGATGGAATGGCACTTGCCAAGTTTGCCTGGTTTCTCAAATTCAAAGACTTTAATTCAAAGATTATAAAACAGAGAGTTTTCCCTTTTAGTTGGATTGTAGTTGTGTAGCTTTGTTACTTTATCTAACTTTAGCCAGCTAGCTAGTTAGTTGATTATATCAGTCTGCCACTCCGCTAGGTCTAGCAAACAAGCTATTAGCCAAGTCGCAAAGGTCAGTTCTTACCTTATAGTACACATCAAACTGTATATTTTCGGGAAGGGAACGGATGTCTGTTCGCGACTGGCTGTAACTGTCCACCACTGCTGAAACGGCAGTGTTATACAGTGTCTCTGGGACCCACTGGAGCTCCGCAGCGGCCATCCTTTTTCCTTTTCTGGCCAGGAGGAGAAGCCGACCTCAGACCTTTCACTTCCTCCGCTAACTTGTCGAGTTCGTTTCACTTTCTCTGCGACTCCTCCTACCCTCGCCTTTCATACTCGGGGACAAAACTCGAACGATACTTTGTCTGGATTTGGAGTTCAACCCTGTGCCATAATCCCATGTTTCACCCAAAGTTAACACCCAATATTACTAGCTAACCCTCCTCTTTCCCCTCATATTCATAACTGGTCGACGTCGTGACGCTATTACCGTGGGCATCGTTTGCGCTTGTGTTTCATGGTTTTGACAGTGTTTCTGGGTGGCTCGTAGGATTTCATTAGTATGATCTTTTTGATCATCGATGGCAGTCAGTTGCTTTCAATATGGGTATTTGTGAGCATGTGGAACCGCTTGCACCTGCGTTCCATAGTGTCGAACACAGTCTCTTTTAATGTAGTAGGCAACGCATAAGCGTCCAGTTTGAAGGTACAGTGATTTCTTCCGAAGTTGGTTGCTTGGCAGTGGTGGCAGTTTTTATTGGTGGATCGCACCCATTTTACAGCATTACCGCCACCTACCGGACTGGAGTGGATCAGAATTAAAATCCAAACTGTAAATCTTGTTTCCCCCCCGAGGTACATAAATAGGCTGATAAAAACTACATAACCCTAAAAAAATGTCGTGAAACTTATTTCCTGTTCATTCCATACATTTGCAATTCTTCATAAAAAGCTTTTGTGAAATTGAGCACAGGAAACTGCATAGCATAGGGCATGATGAAAGCATATGATCTGAACTGATCCTGGCAATTATGGGACAAAATCAATTCTGAGTGTAACATCTAAAATCTTGGAGTTGGTAGTGTGTGAGCATATATTGAATATACTGGCAAACAGCATCTCCTGTATGAATTCCAATCTGGGTTTAGGAAGTTTAATTCTACTGACTCATGTCTTAGATTTCATCATAAAGGAAAAATGGATGAAGGAAAACTGTGTGGTATAGTTTCATTTGAACTTCAAAAGACCTTGGACACAGTTATCAGTAAACCATCAACTACTGCTTAACAAGTTGAAGACCCTGTGGCTGGATGCAATTGCAGTCAACTGCCTCATATTTGGCCTATAGGGACCAGACAGTGGAGGTCAGTGGGCCCGCTGCTGTTTTTATTGTACATAAATGATTTGAGAGATGTATGCTCTTGCAATTTGCTTATGTACGCTGATGATTCAGCTTCGCTCCTCTCTCATAAGGACTTGAGCACCCTCCAAAGGATGCTAGGAGAGGAGCTTTCACAGGTCAGCATCTGGCTGTCCGGCAACTGGTTTATTATTATTATTCAAAACAAAGCTCAGGTTGAAGAAGGCCCCAAAAACTATGGAATGCTTCCATCTCAAAAAAAATAAATAAAAAATAATTTACAGATCAGAAAAGAGAGGCCAATGGGGTATGACTTCATAATACCTGATTACAGCATAAGATTACAGCATCAATGACATAAAAAAGACCCGTTTGGAGTGAATTGCTGTGATAAAACATTCAGCATGTTGGACAGCATAGTCCACTATGAAATGCAGATTGTGAAATGACTATGTCTGGTGGCTACTGTGGAAACAAAAAAAAGTTGAGAGCAACTTTACCACAGGGTGCAGGGAACTGGGTCTTTGTGCGCATAGATATTGTGACCTTGTAGAGATTGCTTTTGCCTTCGAAAAAACATTGCCCTCCCAGGCAAATACCAGAGGCTGATGCATGTTTTTATTACAAGCAGGTTGGAATACTAGGAAGCAGTGCTTCGCATAAATGCAGTAGGCCCCCAAAAATATGATATGTACCAATCACTGCTGCATGAATATTCATGAGGAACAGAAGTGTGCTCATCATGCCAATTAACATCCACATTTCAGCTGCCAGTTTGAGATGATTTTAAGGTTATTTTGATTGTTTTTTATACCTTACATGCTCTAGTATCTGAGTACATGTTTCATGTGGTATATTCATAAGGTATGTTGACTAGAATATAGCATCTCTCAAGCACTTAAACCATCCATCAAGAAACACTGGCACATTCCAAACGCAGACCCATCTGTAAGGAAGACTTTTCATAGCAACCTAAGATTTGCCAATAAACAGATAAACAATAGAGCAGATGAGTATGTACACCCTCAATACTTTTTGTCTTCTCTCCCTTCAGGTAACTTTTCCTGTCATGGTTGTAAAAACTGAAATGTTATGATCAATGGTGATTCATTCCTTCACCCTTGCATTGGGAAAAATATTTAATGTCCATGGCTGAACAACCAGAAAAAACAAAGTTCATTGTACAATTAGCAAAAATCCAAGGAAAATCTCAGGTGACTCACTCTTCTTGGAAATTTTAAAAAGCCTATTATTTATGGGCCACATTACAAAGTTAAAAGCACTCAGTTATACGGACCACATTACAAAGTTAAAAGCGCACAGTTACATAGGCCACTTTACAAAGTTAAAAGCGCACAGTTACATAGGCCACTTTACAAAGTTAAAAGCGCACAGTTACATAGGCCACTTTACAAAGTTAAAAGCGCACAGTTACATAGGCCACATTACAAAGTTAAAAGCGCAGTTACATAGGCCACATTACAAAGTTAAAAGTGCAAAGATGCATATCGGCTTTTCAACCTTCATCAGCGTTCAGCCTATCTGAACGCTGACATTCCCATCCTCCCCTTTTCCTTTGAGCACCTCACTTCTACACAGTAGAAGCCACAGTGTTGTTCCTTTTCTCTCCCAAGTTCATTGTGTATCTGATGAAATAACCCAGGTGGGTTCCTCTGTATTGGTAGGACCAAACAGGAACATTACAGAATAAGAGCAACACAAAGAAGAACCAGGATGAAAGATCTCCTGGTGCATTGCATTACATTCATTTGGCAGTACAATAAGTACATACAAAATGTCATTGGAACAACTACAAAACACAGGTCCGATAAGGTACAGTACTAATTTTGTACAGTTATTCATAGCCATGAACACATTAAGTCCAATTCACACAGTGAACATTACTCTGACCTAACCTATAGTAAGTCAAACTAGGAGGGAGGAAGATATTTTAATACATTTGGCTGTGATGTATACCAACTAAGGCTCCAAGGCCTTGGGTTGGTGCAGGCACCTAAGAGGAGAGGGAATAGAGAAACTTTACTGTTGCAGAGGGAAGCATGTTGGATTTACAGTCTACAGACAGAGAGTCTTAGCGACCTTAAAGAGAAGCTCCAGGTAGGGCAGGGCTGCCCAGCCCTCTTCCTGGAGATCGACCGTCCTGTATGTTTTCATTCCACTTAGTAGAATCAGGTGTGCCAAATAAGGGTTGAAATGAAAACCTACAAGGATGGTAGATCTCCAGGAACAGGGTTGGGCAGCCCTGAGTTATTTAATGAACGTGCCTGTATTTTCTGTGAAATATTTACAGAAAACAAACCTATTAGCTTCCTTTCACTTTCTTTTCCCTTTAAAATAATTTTTAAAAATGGTTGTATAGAAAAATCCCCAGAGTCCTTGTTTGGGACTATTTTAATCAGTTACTTAGTTGGTCTTGCCTTGTTTATCCACTTAGCATCTATATTTCTGATATTTTGGACTACAGCATATATTGTGATATGTTTCCATTTATGCATTGTTCCTATTTAGCTTTTTTTTTGTGTGTCAATGAGAAAAAGTTGGAACTAGTTAAGTTACATGACTACCAGCAGATAAAGACAATACGTTGGCATCTTCATTGTTCAATGCCAATGAAGGCTGCATAGCTGAAACTTCCATATTTTTTGCATGCTGGCAATAAAATAGAGTAAAAAGTATATGTCTGACTGCTGGTTTTCGATTCTGGTCTGACTTTTAAATTCTGTTCCCAACTGAGGATGTGAACAGATGGTAGAGACAGTTGACAGGATGGTAGAGACAGTTGACATTTTGAATAAAAACTAAAAACATGCCATTTCCCCTTGCGTGCCTATAAGTAGTTTTAATTATCTTTACGGCCTGAATTTGGTTGTCTTCGATTATTCTATCTTCAGCTTTTACCATATCTGTTATTTTATTACTTTTTATCTTATTGTTAAGAGCAATGCACTGTACCCCTATACACACATTGCACCATATAAAGATTTATATTTTCAACCTTGTCAGTCATTGTTGATAGTTTAATAATGATACAAATTCATGATAACGACACAATGAAATACCACTGATATGCTTCCATGTACTTGAAATACCACTGAATTGGATTTTATTGATGTGGGCTCTTCAGCTACAGGTGGTCAGGCTTTCAGGTAAAAAAAAGGTCTGGTGTAAACCGCACCCTCAGCCTGGCTGTGCTTATTGTTTCCCATTGCCAGCTGTAAAAAACAAATTCATAATTGGCTTCATGCTGACAATTCATACTTAAAAGCAAATCTATTCATAAATTAGACACACAATAAAAATGTAGTCTTGCATGTCCACACCCAGAGCTTGCTTACTGTAAGATAAGTAAATACTCAGTGTTAAAATTTATGACCAAGATTAAATATGTAGATGACACACTAATGTGATTACACTTTCATGACATGGTGTGAAAACACTGGGTTAAGTGACTTGACAAATATCAGAAAACATGGGCAACGTTGCCCTGGAATAATTTTTTTTAGTCAGTACGAAATATTTATGAACGTTTAGTAACTTCGCATGATTTTCACAGCAATAAATGTATACAGAGTTTAGGAACCTTACAGATACATAGAGTATGCATGCATACATATCAACAAACTGTTCAGTTTGGAGAATGGTGGCCCGTGGAAGGACATTATTGTTACCGATAGGTGGCGCCGTCGAGTGCCTTTCCCATCTTATCCCCAGTTGCTAGAGCTCTGACGTCACTGCGTTCCTGAGCATGCCTACAAAGCGTCGAAAATAAACAATAGACCAAGCAAGAGAGATACATTTTGGAGCGTCCAAAAACTTCATTAAATTAAGTAAAAACGCGATTTCAGTGGACATACAGCCTCTAAATTAGAAAACAAACGTTTCAGTAACCATGGAAAACGTATTTTCGTTGCGAGTGAGTGTGTTTTCCGACCAAGGCGGTAGGAAATATATGGAGGATGTGACCGAGGTTGTAGTGGAGCCCGAGCCGGGGGAGGATGAGCTTGAGTCGCCGGAACAAGGCGACGCAAAAGTGGACAGCTGTTCGTCTGCTGACAGTACGCCGGTAAACGTGGTTCAACAGCTAGCTCCAAGCAACCCATGCAACGGCCCCCTTCCTTCACCGGCAGCCACCACAGTGGCATGGACTCATAACATCACAAACGACGGCGAAAGTTGTGCAGCGGCATCGGTGGAGGGCGAAACACCAACTGACGAGACTCTTCCACGGCGTTCAGTGGCTTATTTCGCAGTATTTGACGGCCATGGGGGACGAGAAGCAGCGCAATTTGCTCGGGACCATCTTTGGGATTTTATAAAGAAACAACGGGGCTTTTGGTCCAATGACGACGAGGAAGTGTGTGGGGCGATCCGCAAGGGCTTCGTTGCCTGCCACTACGCCATGTGGAGAAAGCTGCGTAAGTTGCTAGCTAGGTCGTTAACTAGCAAGCTCTAGTCAGTTGGTGTGCACACAGTTTTGGTTGTATGAAAACACGACCGAAACAAGTTGGTAAGACATTGCGTTAAGCTGAATACTAGTCAATGCTGACTGACCAGCCGTCATGAAATTGCGTCGGGGTAAATTGGCTTGCTCGTAAGCTCACCGAGTAGTTGGCTGGCTAGCTTGTTAAAAGGTTTCTCCTAGCTAGTCAAACGCGTTCTTCATTTGCTTCGTTGGCAAGACAGTGTAGCTAGTCCGCTAGCCAACGTTGGAGTTGTTCAGAAACGATCCCGTCGGTTCTTGGCGATAGGAAACCGTCTACTTCGTAATCTAAACGAGGCTACTATTAGCAAAAGCGGATTGATTGATTTCATTTATTGTTCAATTTGGCATTTTTAAACTTGGGCGCCAGAAGAATGATCGCTACTACTGTGGGAAAACGTTCCCGTGATTCCCCCACGCCCCCAACATTGGGATGAAACGACGGCCTTGGCTCCAGTCTGTGTCGGTTTTTTTCAGGTTGGAAATTTGACGGTTCCGCACGGGCAGAGATTTAATGACTGTCCGCATGGAATTGGCTAAATTGCTACGGTTAATCAGTCGTGATCTGTTGTAATTTTTGATATCTGAATGTTTTTTGCTGTCAGGCTTGTTTAAAGTGTGTAAGGACTAATTCTCAGGGAACGAAGAAGTAACTTGGCTAGCTAACGTACATTAGTATAATATATTATAAGACGTCCTGTGACCCGTTGACAGACATTATACAAACATATTTTTTTATCGACGAGCTTCAAAGCAACCTTGCTTTACTTATCATAGTAAGTTGTGTGTACATGTTACATACTATTATAGTGGTCACGCGTGCATGAAAGTATTCTTTTTAGCTACCCAACTAAACGCTTGCACATTTATTTTAACCTCATTATAAACATGTACTCCGGCGAAGTGTTGTTCCTGTTGGGTTCACATTTATGAACGTCCCGTGGAGCCAATAGAGAGAGCCTATCTGAAATGTTTTTACGTCATGTATCCAATCAACTTTTTAGTAGGGAGGAACCGGACATCAAGGACTCTGGCCACGATACAGCACATTCTAGAACGTGACGTAACTGCATTGCTGCTTGGAACACTGTGATCCTTTCCGCGCAGGGTGACCAATAGGATTTTATATGCAGACTGACTGTGGGTCCTTATTGCATTAAATTCCCCCGGTGAATGCGGAACTATTATTCTTTGATCACTTACGATGCCCAGCTGTCTTTTTAAAGGGCAACTGCTTAAAATTTCTCCCCAATCAAGGTTAGTTTTTGTGGCGACAGTGTGGCTCACTCAGCCGGCACAGCCGTGGACGGACGGATTGTAACTGTGCAAACAAGCAGTCCACATCTCACTGAACTGCTTTTCTGGAGAGCTTGAAGTCCAGTCACGCATTTCACGTGCGGTTTTCTTATGTCCCGTGCTGCAGAACGGCAGATCTGATGCGGGAGGGGGCTGCTTGGGTACTGGTTGCCTGGGGACTCCCTCCACACACGCTTCTCTGTATCATGCCATCTGGCTGTGCTGATGGCACACTCTCACGTGACTGGATTAATGCGTGATCGCACTAGAAAAGCTATGCGGGTTTGGTCTGTTGCAGGGCCTGTCTAACCTGCTGGGCACACAGTCACTCTCACAGTGTCCTGGCTGTTTGTTTGTTTACGTAGTTCTTTTGAGGGACACGCCTGTCAGTTCATGCCTGGACTTGCCTGAACTTCAGTCGACAGCTGTGCGGACAGGAATTCAGACCTCAGCCCCACCCCCCCCCCCCCCCCCGGCTTTGGTCTGGCCTCTGTACTCACCTGGTGGAAGTGTCACGCCATTACCTGTGGGAGTACTGCACTGCCGTTTTCAGGCTGAGAATGTGACCGGAAACCCTTCCGCGGATTCATTTTTAACGTGTGTGTACGCATGGGGCTCTCCCAGGTGCAGTGTGTGCTGCAGGTCCTGGTTCTCAGTGTAGTTCCACCCCTAGTGTGGATGGAGACCTGGCTGGCCGTCACTTAAAAGAGCCCAATTAAGCACTCGGCTTTGTGTAGTTGGGGGGGAGAAAGAAGCAAAATATAATATGTCAGGCTATACAATTTACCGCGTACCCGTGATTCTGTCTGACGTATGTAGCAGGACAAGGATTTCAGTTCTGTTTTTGTCATAACTATGAGCCATTTATATAGCATCCGATTCCTTTACTCTCAGTCTGCAGGTGCTTTTATCCAGAGCGACTTGTAATGTAATGCTCTTATGTAATGTTTCCATAACGCCTTTGTGATTAACCCTGCTAATAACCTTCCCAGACCAGCCAAGCATGAGCACAACATGAGTAAACTAAATAAATCGCTAAAGATAAGCTAACTTTTGCTACCCAGAACAATAAGAACGTAATCCGTAGTGTGACCGCCGTCACATGGTGGCACACAGATCCTGCCTCCGTGGCCTGCCGTACACAAGACCCCCTTGTCTGAACGCAGCCGAGTCTTTGTCCAAGCAGGGCTGCGGCTCCAGCTGCCACTGTGCAGCAGAAGAGCTGCTCAAATGGCACTGCTGACAGCTGACAGGCTGATTGAGCGATGCAGCTGTGAAGGCTCTCTTCTGCCCTGATGTGAGAGGCTCCCTCGGATGGCGTCTCCGGCCTGAGGTCCTTGTTCTCGGTGCACTTTGCCCCACAGTACAGGTGGGGTGTTGGCAGTTGGTATTCAGTTACAATTGAAAATGCATGTGGATCTGTAGACCCCGTACAGGTATTCGTTTTAACTGGCTCATTTTTTACTTCATTACTTGGCATCAGTTGGTTTCTGGGTCCCTACCTGGTACCTGCATGCTGTAACTGGGCTGTTGGTTCAGACTTCAGGTCTCACCCTGTGACACGTTTGGGTTATGACTCTCTCTGGAGGCGGAGGCCAGATAATGACATCAGCCCACATGGAAACCGTGGCGGCAGTTTTAGTGTCGAAGTTCGAATTGAAGTTGAATCCTCTATGGCAGGGCTGCCCAACCCTGTTCCTGGAGATCTACCGTCCTGTAGGTTTTCTTTTCAACCCTAATTTGGCACACCTGACCTTTTAGCAACTCAAGATCTCTAGCTGTTGAAATGGGGTGTGGCTTTGTTAGGGTTGGAGTGAAAACCTACTGGACAGTAAATCTCCAGGAACAGGATTAGGCATCAGGTTGGCTGCAGCCAGCATCGTGGATGCAGCAAGCGCAGTTACACGGTTCTGTGTCGTCGTGTCCCATATGAAATCTTGAGATGTCGTAACTGCTGTGAGAAGTGTTTGAAAGCCGAGCATTTTGAACAGATAGTCTGCTTGCACAAGAATCTTGAAATTCAAAAACAGACATTGATTGGTGGTCCAGTTTCTCGTGTCTAGTTTACATAGCCTACACCTGGAATAAAATTTGAAATTAACCAAAGCTAAAACATACATAATTTGCTTAAATTTTTCGCCTACATTCTTTTTCTGTTCATTTGAAGAAGAATGCTGGAAGCGCTTATGTTTTCTAACTATAACTGTAAATGCTGATTCCTTAAACGGTATTGACCACTTGAAGGTAAACACTGACTCTATCAGGATCTAAAATGTTTCGTCAAAGTTTTTTATGTTCCTGGCCTGCATTTGTTTCCTTTTAAAAATCCTGAAAGCTCTTATATTTTAGATTTGTTAAACAAATAATTTGGTTATTATGTTATGTTTTTTTGTTCAGAAAATATTTACTGTTCCTTTGTATTCAGAATTGACAAATAAAGAGGTAAACTTTCTAAACTCTGATTTCATGCATATTGAGGTGTGTTCTTTAAGATGTTTCCCTGAAATTCTGACCAAATGTTGCAATATGTTGCTGTGTTTGTAGTATCGCAATATGTTGCGATATTGTATCGTGACTTTTGTATCGTGATGCGTATCGCGAAGCTCAGCCCTGAAGTGACACTGTTACAGGTCGCAGTCGGAAAGTCACACGACCTCCCGTTGCTTAGACGGCAAAACCGAATCCGTAAAACCGAGATTTCCAGGGAACGAGGGTACTTTCACCAAGCCTTCACTCCTCCTCTCCCCTCCGTTTCTCTGTCCCCCCCGTCTGTCCGCCCTCCCGCTCTCTCCCCCCCCCCCCCCCCCCCCCCACCGCAGCGGAGTGGCCGAAGACTCTGACGGGGCTGCCCAGCACGTCGGGCACCACGGCCAGCGTGGTGGTGATCCGGGGCGAGCGCATGTACGTGGCCCACGTGGGCGACTCGGGCGTGGTGCTGGGCGTGCGGGACGACCCCACCGACCCGTTCCTCCGCGCCGTGGAGGTCACGCAGGACCACAAGCCCGAGCTGCCCAAGGAGAGGGAGCGCATCGAGGGGCTCGGGGGCAGGTGAGGGGGGGCGGCGGGGGCTGGTGGCTGGAGGAGAGGTGGGGTGTGGTTTGGGGATGGCGCAGGGCTTCCACTGTCCTGGAAAAGATGTTTCATAACCAGTGACTTAACCAGTGTAAATCTGGTTCTTGTTTTGTGTTTCGATTTTTTTTTCATCATCTGTATTTACTTTTTTGTCTTTTTTTCCTGTATGGTTTCTTTTCTTTGAATATAATAAGATAAACATGAACAATAACTCTGATGATACTCAGTCTCACAGCTGCCATTTGCTGTGAGTTGTATGTTAATGTAAACAAATAAATGTGGTGTCACACAGCAAAGCTCCCTGATTGGGTGATTGGGTGGGTCAGTGACGTGCTCTGTGTCCGCTGCTGCTGTCGTCCCCAGTGTGATTAAGAAGTCCGGGTGAACCGCGTCGTGTGGAAACGGCCGCGGCTCACTCACAACGGCCCCGTCAGGAGGAGCACCGTCATCGACCAGATCCCCTTCCTGGCCGTCGCCCGCGCCCTGGGTAAGGACTGCGGACTGACCCGAAACTGACCTGATCCGGGACCCGAAACTGACCCGAGAGGGACCCAAAACTGACCCGAACCAGGGACCTAAAACTAACCCGAGCGGGACCCGAATCTGACCCGAGTGGGACCTAAAACTGACCCGAGCGGGGTCCAAAACTGAACCGAGCGGGACCCAAAACTGACCCGTGCCAGACCCAAAACTGACGCGAGCCAGACCCAAAACTAGCGATTGCCTCGCCTTGGGTCGGTTCGGGGTCCGCATTTTATCGGTTTCTAATGACCCCTGCTGGTTGATCGGGCTCCTGTGGGCTGCAGGCCAAAGCTGCACGTCAGAGGTCTTCCTCTGACTCCACTCTGTGCCAGCTTAGCTGCGGTGTGAACAGAAGCAGGCTGGTGACACCGCGTATGTCCTCTCTCTCCTGATTGGACAGTAGGAACCCCTGAACACAGCTGTGTTAGCAAATGGGAAATTGGACGTTCCTAATTAGGGTGGGAATTGGACATGTTCAGCCCCTCGTTGGGCACTAGTATTTATAAATGTATTATTTAATTACTGGGAATGTAAAGGAAACCAAGTGCGTTTACGAAACCGTAGATGAGCACTCCTTGCGAGCCTCAGTTTGAATTTGTATGCGTAGTTCAGGAGGGGCTTCGTGCTGTTTTACATTAACTGTGCCCTGGAGCAAGTGCGTTTGTTTTCCAGGGAAATCACTCAGCTGTACGTCATCCACAGAGCGAACACATGGAGTACTCTCCGCTGATGTCCTGCCAAACGCTTTGGCTGGATTTGATTTCTCCAGAGCTGTGTTTTGTTTTTTTTTTGCATTTTTTTTTTTTATAAGTGCCTGTCTGACTGAGGATTACCCGGTCTGCTGTACTCTTTCTCGCCCTCTTGTGGAGAGAATTGGAATGGCACTGTCTCCAGCGCCGTCCACTTCGGTTTTGGGTTGAGTTTTTTTAACAGTGCTCCCCCATTGCTCACTGTGTCACTGGGCTCCAGAAAGTGGTGCTTGTGAATGCGGTGTTGTCCCAGAACTCGCTCTGCTGAGTACAGTCCTCAGCTGGCAGACTTAGAGGGGTGGCTGTTCACGGTTGAACCGTAGTCATCCGTTCCTAGCAACCATTCCTAGCGACCATAGGCTGCTGTGGTCACTGCTGCACTGCACGCGTTTTCTGTTTATGTGTTAAAAAAACAAAGCTGTGTCGTCTTAGTTATCCTGGACACGCTCGTGTGTAACCTCAGCTGTCTGATACAATGCTGGCTACAGAAAAAGTTTTATTAGGGACCGAAAAGTAATGCCTGTCTCAATATTTCCTGTTTTAACAGCGGGCGCTAAGCCTTGCCAGTTCTATGAGTGTCTGATGATCCCATATTTTGCACACATTTTGACCTTTGTGTGACGGAGTCTTGTGGGCGTGTTTGGCAGACGCTCAGTCAGGCTGTCTGCAGCTCCTGTGTGCTCAGTTTCCCCAGATAGAGCAGCCCAGTACCGTTAAAAGGTTCACTCTCTGGAATTTTCTGATGCTCAGTTTTACATGTTTTTCCTCCTGGCCCTGCAGTTTTTATGTGAAATGAAGGCTTTTTTAGATGCCTACAGAAATTTCTCATGACCTGCCGACTTTGCCGTGGCAGGTATAGAGTTACTGTGCCAGTAGATTTGGAGTTACTGGAATGGTATTGTCTTTTTAGATCACAAACCCCTGAATGTCCTGATACTGGCCCTTGTAAAGCCAGCAGGTCATCAGAAACTTGTGTAAGTCTCCACCATATCCTCACAAAACTCCCAGGGCCAAGTGAAAATGTTCTCTAAAACTGAAGTAATATCAAAAAACCCCAAAAGGGAGCTACCCCTTTAAACACAAGAAGAGTTTGGCAAGGTGGAGATACAGCGCCCCCTGGTGTTTAGGGCTCTGGCTAGTTTTTTTTAATTTTTTTTTGTCAAAAAAAATTAGTCAGTGTTCCCGTTCCATTGATTTCAATTACCAGCAGTGATTGTTACACAGTATTAGAATGTTCAGTTAACAACATTTTAATGGCATATTTTTGATGTTACACCTTAAAGGGTTAAAATGCAACCTCACGACCTCCCTTATTTTGCTCAGTTTGCTGTGACTGCTGATTGATCAGGTGATGTTTGTGTCATATTGCTTTCACTTGTCACGCTCTGTTTATGAGGCTGAAGGTAGGACATGCTGCCTTGTTGGGTGTTTTTGGCGCGTCGCCCCCTGGTGTTGCGTCTGGGCCTGGCGCTCCTGACCTCCCTCCCGCCCCTCTCCGCAGGGGACCTGTGGAGCTACGACTTCTACAGCGGGGAGTTTGTGGTGTCGCCCGAGCCGGACACCAGCGTGGTGAAGCTGGACCCGCGGCAGCACCGCTACATCGTGCTGGGCAGCGACGGGCTGTGGAACATGGTGCCCCCGCAGGACGCCGTGTCCATGTGCCAGGACAACGACGAGGCCATGGTGAGCGCCACGCCCCGCACGCTGCACACACAGCTGTCAGCGGCAATAATACTCAGCAATAACGCTTAGCAGCAGCAACAATACTCAGCAATAACGCTTAGCAGCAATAATACTCAGCAATAACGCTTAGCAGCAGCTATAATACTCAGCAATAGTACTTAGCAGCAGCAATAATACTCAGCAATAATACTAAGCAATAATGCTTAGCAGCAGCAATAATACTCAGCAATAATACTCAGCAATAATACTAAGCAGCAGCAATAATATTTAATAATATTGATGGCAAAAGCTGTAGTAAAATTCCTTAGCAATTAACAGCCACTTTACTGACCCCCCTCACCACATGACTCCGCCCATTAATCACATTACTCTGCCCCCTCATTGCATGACCCCGCCCCCTCATCACATTACCCCGCCCCCTGCCATTACATGACTCTGCTCCCTGCCATTACATTACTCCGCCCCTCATCACATTACCCCACCCCCCCATCACATGACTCTCCCCTCATCACATGACTCCACCCCCAATCACATGACTCTGCCCCTCATCACATGACTCCAGCCCCCCAATCACATGACTCCGCCCCCCACCACGTGACTCCGCCCCTTGTCACATGACTCTGTCTGCAGGCGCAGGGCGGGGTCTCGAGCGCCCGGCAGCTGGTGAGCCACGCCCTGCTGCGGTGGCGGCAGCGGATGCTGCGGGCCGACAACACCAGCGCCATCGTGATCGCGCTGCAGGAGCCCGGCCAGGCGCCGACCGCGCTGCACCAGGAGGAGGTCCTGCTCAACCTGGCCGAGGGCCCCTGCTGCGGCCCCCCGTCCGGGTCCCGGTCCAACACCCCGCTGGTGAAGGTGAGGCGCCGGAGCTTTCCGTTCGTGCCCTTGTGGAACTAAACTCTGTGTGTCGCTGTCACTGTAATATGCCGATTTGGAGATGCGAGTGAGTGGTGCTGATTTCTGAATGCAGAGAATGGACTTTCTGCACCTTTATGCTGCAGTGTCCACATTGGTGTTTGAGCTTAAGGTAAAAAAGCAAAAGAGAGCGACTGAGATTATGAGCACTGGTGAGGTACTGAAGCAGAGTAAGAAACTGTGTGAGCGCTGTTCTGCTAATGACCGAGCGTGAAGAGTTTGGGTGTGTCTGTGCCCTGCAGTGGGGGTGTGTTTGTACCCTGCGGTGGGGGTGTGTGTACCCTGCAGTGGGGGTGTGTCTGTACCCTGCGGTGGGGGTGTGTCTGTACCCTGCGGTGGGGGTGTGTCTGTACCCTGCGGTGGGGGTGTGTCTGTACCCTACTGTGGGGGTGTGTCTGTACCCTACTGTGGGGGTGTGTCTGTGCCCTGCAGTGGGGGTGTGTTTGTACCCTGCGGTGGGGGTGTGTGTACCCTGCAGTGGGGGCGTGTCTGTACCCTGCGGTGGGGGTGTGTCTGTACCCTGCAGTGGGGGTGTGTCTGTACCCTGCGGTGGGGGTGTGTCTGTACCCTGCGGTGGGGGTGTGTCTGTACCCTGCAGTGGGGGTATGTCTGTGCCCTGCAGTGGGGGTGTGTCTGTGCCCTGCAGTGGGGGTGTGTTTGTACCCTGCGGTGGGGGTGTGTGTACCCTGCAGTGGGGGTGTGTCTGTACCCTGCGGTGGGGGTGTGTCTGTACCCTGCGGTGGGGGTGTGTCTGTACCCTACGATAGGGGTGTGTCTGTACCCTGCCCTGTCTGACTGTTTGCCCCCCCCCCCCCCCCCGCAGACGCTGGACGCCGAGGCCCCCTCCCCCGTGTGCGAGCTGCTCCCGGCGCTGGAGAGGCGGAACGCTTTTTCGGGGGCCACGCTGCGCGCCCTGTCCGACCCCCTCCTGCCCCCCTGCCTGTCCCCCCCGGAGGGGCGCTCCCCGGAGAGCCGGGCCCTGGCCGTGCGCACCAACGAGGGCCTGGCGTCCCCCTGCAAGCGGACCCTGCAGAACTCGCCCGGCCCGTCGGGCAAGAAGGGGCGCCGCTGCCCCCCCTGCCCCGGGACGGCCCGGCGCAGGAACGCCGAGCGCGCCGCCGGTCGCCGCGGCAGCAACAGGGGCCAGAAGCAGCCCCCGACCGTGACTGACCTCCTGCAGCAGCACCGCAAAGCGACCGTGTGCGTGTGCTGAGCAAACGTGTTTCCATACACACACACGCAAACACACACACACACACACACTCACTCACTGTACACAACTGCTGCTCCCTCCGTCCCTCACACACTCCTCCTGGTGCGTGTGCGTGCGTGTGTGTGTGTGTGTGTGCGTGTGTGTGTGTGCGTGCCTGTGCGTGTGCGTGTGTGTGTGCATGCATGTGTGTGTGTGTGTGTGCGTGCCTGTGCGTGCGCGCCGTGTGTGTGCGTGCGTGTGAGGTTTGCCGTTGTCATAGATTGAACACTGTCCCCCTTGTAACATTTGTACATTGCGACTTCTATGATGCATTACCAAGTGGCTCAGATAGCCCAATGTTCCATCTGTGGCACAGGTATACTTTTATAGGCAAGTCTATTACCTGTGTTTTTTTATATGTGAATAGATATGAGTATATTTAAACGGGGGGAGGATTACACATGATATCTACAGTCCTGTTGATGTAGCTGTGATCTGACCCTCTGTACGTGGGGTTGTACTTTATCTGGTGCATCTCTTTGAGCTTCCCTTTTAACGCGTCTGTTCCTCCTTTCTCAATTCGGCAACTTGTAAATATTCCTGCAACGAGACAAAAAGGCCCCTTATTCTACTTTTGAGTAAAGCAATATATATATTTTTATACATTGTTTTATTTCGATTTCTCCTGACTCAAAGGGATGCATCATTTGAACATTATGAAGTTGGATCACAAATTGACTGTTGTAATAAGAGAACGGCGTTGTCCACAGACTAATCCCAAAACTGTACTGTTTCCGGCTTCTGGTATTGAAGTGTACGTCTGTGTGTCAGTGTCTTTTTTTTTTTTTTTTTTTTTTTTTTTTTTTTTCCTGTTTCTATGGATGGGACAAACATCCATCCTCACTTGACGGTGCTGCTATGGTAACCAGTGGAAATAAACACCAGAGAAAAGCTGTGAGGTCAGACAGTAAGGAGCTGGAGCTGCGTCTGTTTGCCCTCTCTTTTAACCCTTGACCTCTGACCTTGAGGGAGTTTACCTTTTTTTTTTAAACACTGTAACTGGTAGCTATGAATTAGACATGAATGAGACTTGGAGTGTTGACGGCTCTGTGCCGTTGCTATGCAGATTATGTCCAGGTTCATTGATCTGAATGACTAGAGCATGTCGGTGACCAGACGCTTTGATTAGCAGGATGAACTGTCCGGATGGTTTTCATTTTTGTTAAATCTGTACTTCTCGGTCCGAATAAAATGCCGCCCAAACCCCACCCACAGGACCCTCATTGTGGTGGGACAGGGCTTTTTCATCTTTGAGGTGGAAATCATCTGGGATGATGTCGGCGGGTGAGACCTTTTCTGATTGGCTGAAGCTCCGCCCGTTGGCCCTGCGTCACACCGCTGCCCGGCGCTTCCACGCCCCACTTCGGCCAGCTGTTGGTCCAGCTCGTCGTTTTGCCCCGCCCCTTTTCGGTTTCACTGTGGCGGTTTGCTAAGGAGCTACGGGAGAGCACAAACCCAACGTGGACCATTTTATGACTCCGGCTGATTGGTGGGTTCGGTCTCCTGGTTTGGGAATGGGGCGAGTTCCGCAGCTGACCAGCCAGGGCATCTGAAGCACCACCTAGACGAGCTGCCCAGTCCCTCGGCTTCAAGGTGTTCTGGAAGAGTCCATTTTAAAAATGCAGTCCTTCAACTTAAAACGGTTCTGGATGGGTCCATTTAAAGAATCCAGTCCTTCAGCTTTAAACTGTTCTGGATGGGTCCATTTTAAAAAAACACAAAAGGCTTACCTGCTCTTCATGGCTGAACACGGCTCTCTTGATGTCCCATTGAAGGCTTAATTTTCCATCGTAGATGTTGTGCGTTCTACATGCGGAACAGAAGCATTGATTGCTTCTTGCGTTGGGTGCTGGTTTTTAAAAACATTTCTATGCTGTCATTTCACGCTGAAGAATGCTTTCTTCAATGTGAATATTTTATAAATGTGCTGGTCCCTTGGATGTGAAAATGCAGATAACATGTTCACTTGCATTTAACTTTTAAAGGGTCATACTTTAAGGATGTAGGTTTTTTTAATCTTGTTTTTCTCTTTTTTTTGTTGTTTATTTTATGGTGATTGATTCCTGTCTTTCTTCATTGAAGCCCTGTTAAAATGTCTGGATGTTGTACCTTTGCCCTTCCCTTTACAGTGACTGGTCAGATAAGGATTTTTGGTTCTTCAAGACCAAAGTGCAATTTTAAAAGTAGTTTTTCTCTGTCAATACCCTGTTCTCGTCCCAGTATCGATTTGGAAGTGTGATGTCGCACCGTTTTATAATTGGCAAAGGTGTTTTTATATTTCAGGGATTCTGCATGAACTATCTTTTATTTTATTGTTTAGGTCTTTTCCCTCTTTTTTTGATTAAATGAAGTTTGTTTTAGTTTTGTTGAGAGACCTCACTTTTTATCGACATAGCAATGGCTTGAATAATTGGTGCACTTGACCATTAATTTCACGTCAGATGTTTGCAGTTGTCATGTGTGACTGCCCACCAGTTCTGCCGCAGTGTCAAGCTCCCGTGTACAGTCTCAATGTGGAATTACATCACCTGTCCTGAATGTTACTGCGTATGAGTATATTGAATAAAAACAACTGTTTTCAGTCTCACGTAAGTTGGTTTTTGGGCCCTTTAAGGCTCCATATGTTGGCCATTTGAGATATTTCCCAATGTCCTAACTCCTTTTGTCTTCATAGCCTCTGAACTCCCACAGTTGATTGCAATGTGTTCACATGGTGTAGCCATGTGAACCAGCTTGCTTAGAACCTTTAATTAACCCACGGAGTCCTCTGCATGGCTATTTGCCAGTCTATTCACGATTACCAGGACATACACTCTGCGTTTCTCTGGCTGTTCTGGATATATTTTTATTAGTTAGACAGAAACTGATTTCCAGAGTGTCTTCATAAACACACTGGCTGTAAGTAAGAAAAGGAGAAAGAGTAGTAACTCAATAATATTGATAATTGCCGTCATCCTGTGGGAAAAAAATCGTTGCGCCATGCAGAGTACATTCTCTGTCACGGTGTCCTGAGTATCCCAGTAATGATGATGTTACGCAAGGTTCTGAAGAAACAACTGCTGCAACACGCAAGTCAATTTCTCGCGAGATTTTAATGTAAACAAACAAGTATGTGTGACGTGTAACGGACGTCGGCACAATTTATGGAAAATGTATATGGTAATTCTAACGTTTGCTTCCTAATAAAAAGTAGAATAATGTTAAAATTTATATATATAAAAATGATATTAAAAAAAAAAAATTCGACGTGTATTCTCCGTTCTAAGAATACCCCCTAAGCAAACAGAGTGGAAATTTTCCTAAATTGCTATTGGTGTGAGGCCCACATCGCCCGCCTTTCTCGGGAACGTATTCGCGGGGCTGTGCGGACGGGACGTTTTCATTGGCTGTTTTATGAGTTCCGCTGTTTTCTGTATTTTCTTCTGTATTGTCGCGTTCAGCGAAGAGCTTCAGTGGAACAGGACTAGAAACACAACGCCCTGGGTTCGTAGAGAAACGCCGTTTGTTAAACAATTCGGGAAAATGTATTGTGCATAGACTCTTGAATATTTAGCGAATTCAATTGTTATTGTCCCAGTGGAGTACGCTACGTGTCAACTAGCTGCTAGCTAGCTTGCTAAGTTGTCAATCAGTTTGGTTTACACAGCTAGCTAGCTAACAGGATGCCCAAGTAATGTTACAGCAAGCTACTTTATTGTTTAATTAGATCATATTTGAGGATAATGAGCAAATAGCATAAAAATATAAAACTGAAAATACATTATTTGCCTGTTGCGCGAAATTCAGCCGCTAGCCAATTGTTCCTAAATGTCTCCCTATTGTGGCCAAGCACAATGTTTCCACTTTAGCTACTTGAGTGCCATTGGCTATCTTGAAGTCTTTGTGTCAATCGAAATGGAAGTATGTGAAGACATTTAGCTTGTTGTATTAGAGGTGAATTTTACACAATAATACACATCCAAATTCCCACTGCTGTTGAATGTAATTTGTGTCAACAAGCAAGTTTAAAAGATTTTGATTGAGCCATTGTCGTTTTGTGGAAGTTGCTATTTGGACATTAACTGCTGCACAGTATGACAGCCAATGAGAAGCCACACTGCAAAACCAGTGAAGCAGTCTTTCATTCTCTCAAGGATCTCCAGGTTGCCTGTTCTTTGTTTCCTCCTTACACATGTGAACTAATTTGGACCCAAGAACTCGGGTGGCGTGAGTTAACTTTATAATCGACCACTTAAATTAATGAACTTGGTACTGAGTGACATCCAAACCTGCACATTCCAATGCTCTCCCAGAGCAAGATGGAATAACAAGGAAGATAATACTGAGTATAGTGCAGCTCAGTGCTCTTTGCAGCTCTGGGAGGGAGGGATAATCTGGTCCCATTAACCCCCTGATTAACCGGATAACTGAACCAGGTGTGTCGATGAAAGGCTTCTGGATTTCTCAGACTGCCGGTGGTCACATGATCCCGTGCGTTCAGGCTTCTGAAGGCTGTTGCTGTTGCGTCTCAGGCCAGCGATGCCCTCTTCTCTCCCCTGCAGGTTCGAGGATTGGAGACACGATGGCGTCCGAGTCCCCGCGCCGTCCCAGCCGCTGTGCGGGGGGCGTGGTTGTGCGTGCGCAGGCCGCCACGTAAGAACAAACCCCTCCCCCTTTCTTCTGCTTAGCTGAACAAACCCCTCCCCCTTTTCTTCTCATTTGGCTGAACTGGAGTGGGCCAGCCGTGCTCCCATCAGTAAAACTGCTGCCAGGGTGTTCAGCCCAACTCTGTGTAGGGGAACTGTGCATTCTCCTGCAGGTGAAGAGGCCCAAATATGGGTAACAGTGTTGGAGTTGATTCCATTTTTCACTGAAGGTATTCATTTCAATTTAATCCAGGAAATGAACTGAAATTCAGTGAACTGGAAATGAAGTGAAAAAATCCCAGTAGAAACGCTTGGACATTTTTCCAACTCAAGAATTGAATTTCAGTTGATTTCCGGAATTGACTAAATTGAAATGGAATTGGCCCTGCCTCTGTTTGGAAGCAGTCTATTTTTCTGTGCGCTCTGCTTTTCCTTTTGGCCATCTCCCCCGACAGCTTTAAGCTCTTTACTGGTTCATGTGTTCACAAACACAGGATCCAAAGCTAGCTCTCCTACCTCATGTTTTCACAAACACAGGCTCCAAAGCTAGCTCTCCTGCTTCATGTGTTCACAAACACTGGCTCCAAAGCTAACTGTCTCCTGTGTGTCCACAAACACTGGCTCCAAAGATAACTGCCTCTCCTGTGTGTCCACAAACACAGGCTCCAAAGCTAACTGTCTCCTGTGTGTCCACAAACACAGGCTCCAAAGCTAACTCTCTCCTGTGTGTTCACAAACACAGACTCCATAGCTAGCTCTCTCCTGTGTGTTCACAAACACAGGCTCCATAGCTACCATGACTTAGAGCAGACAGGGAGTGTGTTTTTGATGAGGGGGTTGTGGACGCTGAGTGAGTGACTGAGGCAGGGGTGCTGTTTTTCAGGGAGCAGTCCTACATGGAGAGCGTGGTGACCTTCCTGCAGGACGTGGTCCCACAGGTGAGAGCTCCCTGAACACGCGTGTGCCACTGTAACATCTCTCTGCTACAGCTCACTGACCTCCTTTTACTCCTCCTTTCTCCTCCTCCTCCTCCTCCTCCTCCTCCTCCCATTCCTTCACCTCCAGGCCTACAGTGGTGGACCTCCAACAGATGAGAAGGAGAAGGTGATCTGGGTTCGGTTTGAGAAAGCGGACATTAATGGTGAGCAGAGGTGTCCAAGATGTTCTCTCCTAGTTATATTCAATGCATGGTCTCATCACTTACTGAGGTTCATGTGATGCAGTCATTCCTTAGTACTGTACCACAGAGCTGTAAGAGATTCAGTATTAAAGTACAGAGCTCTGAGAGATTCAGTACTACACTACAGGGTTGTAAGAAATTCATTACTACTGTACAAATCTGTGAGAGATTCAGTACTATAGTACGGTGTAAGGAGATTTAGTCCTGTAGTACAGAGCTGTGAGAGATTTAGTACTATGCCATAGAGCTCTAAGAGTTCCACTACTGTAGGTCAGATCTGGAACAAACTGTGTACTATAGTGTAGAGCTGGGAGAGATTCTGTACTATAGTACAAAGCTGTAAGAGATGTGGTATTATCTTGGGGTGTCGAACTAAAGTCCTGGAGGACCACAGTGTCTGTAGAAATGTGTGGGTTCCTTTCAATCAGCAGCCAATTAAGGCCTTCAGAAAAAGGTGTGTGGGCTCATTACCCAATCAGTTGCTTTACATTAATCATTTGGGCTGAAATGCATCCAAAACCAGCAGACACTCTGCTCATCCAGGACTGGAGTTTGACACCCCTATTATGTTTATTGGGTTACACTGCATTTTCTCTGTGAGTGTTGGTGAGCCACCTTCAGTGTGCGAAAATGCTTACCCACATGCATAGCAAGTAGCATTTGGGCGTATTGGCTTGAGTGGGAGAGAAAAGCTGTTAACAGGAATATAAAGGTCAGTGCAGTGCTGTAACTGGAGAAGTGGTAGGACTGTGAGCCCAAAGCAGACCACGGCACAGTGCTGCTGCACAGACTGCTCTGTGGGATTCTCTCTGCTCCTGACTGGCTGAGCACAGGGCGTAAACCTGCAGAGCCGCTGAGGCTCTGCTCCTGATTGGATGAGCACAGGGCGTAAACCTGCAGAGCCACTGAGGCTCTGCTCCTGATTGGCTGAGCGCGCAGTGTAAACCTACAGAGCGGCTGGGGCTCTGCTCATGATTGGTTGAATACAGAGCATAAAACTGCAGAGCCACTGAGGCTCTGCTCCTGATTGGCTGAGCGCACAGTGTAAACCTGCAGAGCGGCTGAGGCTCTGCTCCTGATTGGCTGAGCGCACAGTGTAAACCTACAGAGCGGCTGAGGCTCTGCTCCTGATTGGCTGAGCACAGAGCGTAAACTTGTAGATTGAACCTGATTGGCTGGTGTTGTGTGTGCGCAGACGTGTGCCGCTCCCCGGAGTTCCTGGAGTGCCACGGTGGCGGTTCTGGCCCTCCTCTCTGCCTCATGATTGGCTACACGGACGGGATGCAGATCTGGAGCATATCTGTGAGTACGCCACCATCTTTGACTCTCCCTCTCTCTGTGTTTATCTGTATACCTGTCACTTCTCAGCTCAAGGAAAATGGCGCCCCCTGCTGTTAGTGATGGCAGTAGCACTGGGCTGTTTTTCATTATCAGTGGAGTTAGTTAACATGGTGAACTGCTCCTGTGTGTGTGTGTCTATATCGTATAGTATATGAGTATGTATATATATGTAGTGCAGTCCAAAAGTATTAGGTCACCTATAGTTTAAAAAAAAAAAACCATTGTAACAAGAAAGTTATTCGCAGTGAGAACTTGCAAAGAAGCTTAAGATTTCTGCAGTGAAGCAGCAACTACGATCTGTTGGGCTATTTGTCTACTGCCTCTTGATCTTAAGTAAAAACGTTTTGTTTATACTTTGGTTTGTTATTCAATAAGTGCAGGGGTATTAACTGAATGCGTTTGTTAAAAAACAAAAACCAAAAAAAACACAGGTGGCCTAATACTTTTGGCCTGTACTGTATGTATAATTATATATATATATATATATATATATATATATATATATATATATATATATATATATATATATATATATATTGATATGCCTGGTTTAATAGCAACTGGGAAATAAATGGCTCAGTAAACACAAACATGTTGGTGAAAATTGGCCGGCTCTTTTAATGATGACAGGGCAACGTGAGTCATCTGATCAGCTGTGTGTGCGTGCGTGTGTGTGTGTGTGAGACTGTCTGCATGTTTATGAGTGTGACAGAGGGTGCTTTATGAAGCCGCCCACACATCAGCTGAGGCAGGTCAGGCGGGGTCATTGAGACAGTTTAACTGGGGCATGAGGAAACCGCCAGGTTGAAGATCTGCGCTTCTGGTGTGAGCTGCAGTTCTACCGTCGTCCACTAGGTGTCGCCAAAGGCAAGGAATTGGTACAGAACTGGAATCCTGCAGTGCTGTGGGAAAAAGTGAGCAGTTCGGTCTCTGGGCAGCTGATAGACTCTTGGGCTCGGGAGCGGGATCTCTTCGAGCGCTCGGTCCTGGGAAGTTTGTGAGATGGCGGGATGGCGGCGGTGACGGGCCGGATGGCGCTCCTGGTGCCTGCAGGCTTCTGAAGAGCCACAATTACAGGCGGCGTGGCGAAAATGAGACGCGGCGGGCCACATGATGCACGGAGGCTCGCGGAGGTGACAGGCGCGCCACTATTTTAGTCTGCAGCGCTTCCGCGCCCTCTCATCGAGCGGCCGGAGGGAGCCAGGAGCATCGCTGCGGTCATGTGACCCCCCTGACGCCATTTCCCCTCGAGGTTAGGAGCTTCCCACAGACACCTCGGCCCTGTAACTCTGGGTCCTGCTGGGGGTTTGTTTTTCCGGAAAGTTCCCTGGTTACTGTTTAAAAACTGGAGCAAGAGCAGGCAGCTTAGCACGAGGGGAGGGTGGGAGGGGGCAAACTCCATTAATGGGGGGGGGGGGGGGGCACAGCGTCTGCAGGTATTTGTGGTTTCCTTTCAATCAGCAGCCAATTAAGTCCTTGTGAACAAGGTATGTGGGCTCAAGCCTGTCCTTGAGTTAAAATTAATCAGTCGTAACGAAGCGCACTGAAAACCACCTGGCACTGCAGACCTCCAGGTCTGAAGTCTGGCACCCCTGGCTGAGTGCCTGTGACTGATGCGGTGGAGCCCTGCTGCCACCTAGTGGACGGTTAAGGGTACTGCGGGTATTACACCAGCGTGCGAGTGAATGGGTGGACCGCGTCCGTGAGCAGCTGGGCTTGCGTGAGTGTGCGGTGTGTGTGCGCGACGGCGGCGGGTTCGTGTCTGAGTGCTGCTGACGCTTTCCTGTCAGGCTCTGGAGCAGACACCCTCCTTAATGGGGCCTTGTGTGGAAGCGTCTGGCTGCACTGTCTGAGTGAGCAAAGCTGGCCCAGAAGAGATGGGAGCATCTGTGTGTGTGTGTGTGTGTGTGTGTGTGTGTGTGTGTGTGTGTGTGTGTGTGTGAGTGAGTGAGAGAGAGAGTGTGTGTGCATGTGTGTGTGTGTGTGTGTGAGTGAGTGAGAGAGAGAGTGTGTGTGTGCATGTGTGTGTGTGTGTGTGAGTGAGTGAGAGAGAGAGAGTGTGTGTGCATGTGTGTGTGTGTGTGTGTGAGTGAGTGAGAGAGAGAGTGTGTGTGCATGTGTGTGTGTGTGTGTGTGTGTGAGTGAGTGAGAGAGAGAGTGTGTGTGCATGTGTGTGTGTGTGTGTGTGAGAGTTAGTGGATGTCACGCTGACTCGAACTGTCTGTAATGTGCCTGTTGTTGTGAGAATCTGCTGCAGTCAGCCTGGATCTCACTGGCACGATGCCTGTCATAAACACCAGCGGCCTTTTCATCTGAGGGTGATGGGAAAATGCACACGGAGGCATTACTGTGGGTGAGCTGAGCCTGAAATGTAACACACCACGGCTGCACATTGCCATGGGATCCAGGAAATGGCAGAATATGGATCTGTCATATTCGTCTTTCAGGTTGTTCATATCGGCCTGTGTGTATTCTACATGCATGCTTCTCCAGTGCTGTAGAGGGCAGCCTTCACGCCCAGCCACAGATCTCCAGGAGCAGGGTGGGGCTGGTAGATTGGGGCAGTAGATCTCCAGGAGTAGGGTGGGGCTGATAGATTGGGGCAGTAGATCTCCAGGTGCAGAGTTGGGCAGCTGCTCTGTACATGATAACCTCAGGGATGGGCGGGGCACAGAATGCATGGGCGGGGCACAGGGTGCATGGGAGGGGCACAGGATGTGTGGGCGGGGCACAGAATGCATGGGCGGGGCACAGGGTGCATGGGAGGGGCACAGGATGTGTGGGCGGGGCACAGGGTGCGTGGGCGGGGCTCAGGGTGCATGGGAGGGGCTCTGCAGCAGTCTGAGTGGAGGAGTGAGGTGAGAGTCACAGGTGAGACGCGTCAGGTACAGGAACGTGACCGTGCGAGGGTCAGGATGATTTCAGACCGTCACAGCCACTGACCCCATGGATAAATACGGCAGTTGGCTAGAGAAAAGGCTTAAAGGGGCCATCTAATACCACAGTAATGCTACTGTTTTTTTTTTCCTTTAATGATATTTTCCAAGAATCCCGATAATGGCAATTGGTTGTCGTGTTTTTAATTTGTGTGAGAGTGTCGCCGGGTTGCTGTCGCTCTGTCACCGGTCTGGGCGGTCGACCGCAGAAGAGGGTTCGGCACTGGGCCAGAATTCATCCTGGAATCAGACGAATAAAAAACGACGGACTGGGGAAAAAAAAAAAAAAACAAACGGCAAAAACGATTTAGCGTATTAGACCGATAGCCGATAATGGAGGCGCTTGGTTAGGGCGTGGGCGGGCTTGCGGGGCGGTGATGCCCGCCAGCAGGGGCATTAGCCGCCGTAAACGCCGTTGCTCCTGCTCTCCGCTTAATTGTGTCTCCCCCTGATCCCCCTGCTTTGTTTTATGGCCCTTAATCCTCCGCGCCGCGGCTATAAAATCTGTGCCGAGCACTTCTGCGGAGACGGCGGCTTTAATCCGCCACTTTGAGGAGGCGGCTGGCCGCGCGGGAGGGCGGTCGTCCGCGGGTGTGCTTACGCGCTTAGAGCAGGTGGATTATGGGCCGTGATGCGATGGTGCGTCGCTCACTGTAATGCAGCTGAGCGTGGGGAAACGGGAGTCTGTGGGACAAAAGCCTGTTTCACTAAAGGACCCTTAACACAGACACAGCTGCCTTAACACAGAGACAGTAGTCCTTAACACAGAGACAGCGGCCTTAACACAGACGCAGTGGCCTTAACACAGACACAGTAGTCTTAATGCAGGCACAGTGGCCTTAACGCAGACACAGTGGCCTTAACGCAGACACAGTAGTCTTAACGCAGGCACAGTGGCCTTAACGCAGGCACAGTGGCCTTAACGCAGACACAGTGGCCTTAACGCAGACACAGCTGCCTTAACGCAGTCACAGTGGCCTTAACGCAGTCACAGCTGCCTTAACACAGACACAGTGGCCTTAACGCAGACACAGCGGCCTTAACACAGACACAGTGACTTTAACACAGACGCAGTGGTCTTAACACAGACACAGCTGCCTTAACACAGACAGTGGCCTTAACACTGACACAGTGGCCTTAACGCAGACACAGCTGCCTTAACACAGACACAGTAGTCTTAACACAGACACAGAGGCCATAACACAGATACAGCAGCCTTAACATAGACACACTGGTCTTAACACAGACACAGCTGCCTTAACACTGACGCAGTGGCCTTAACAAGACACAGCTGCCTTAACACTGACACAGCAGCCTTAACACAGACACAGTGGCCTTAACAAGACACAGCTGCCTTAACACAGACACAGTGGCCTTAACACAGACTCAGCTGCCTTAACACAGAGACAGCTGCCTTAACGCAAACACAGTGGCCGTAACACAGAAACAGTGGCCTTAACACAGACACAGTGGCCTTAACACAGACTCAGCTGCCTTAACACAGAGACAGCTGCCTTAACGCAAACACAGTGGCCGTAACACAGAAACAGTGGCCTTAACACAGAAACAGTGGCCTTAACACAGAAACAGTGGCCTTAACGCAGATGCAGGGTCTTCCCGCCGCGCTGGCAGCATCACGCGTGTCCAGAGTGTATCGGAGCGCTGGCCGGGCCCGCGGCCTCTGGGCCTCTGGAGGCAGCGCTGGACGCATTTAAACAGCATGCGCCAGCGCGGGCTGCGTTTTACACACACAGGCTGCCCCTGCATAATGCATGTGTGGCGAGACGAGGCTGGAGCCGGCCTAAAGAGCCACTCTGCGCCCGGCGCGCCTGCACGCTCCCTCCCGACCGGGGGCTTTTACTGCACGGCTGGGTCTGTACCGCACGGCTGGGTCTGTACTGCGTCTGTACCGCGTGGCTGGGTCTGTACTGCAGGGCTGGGTCTGTACTGCACGGCTGGGTCTGTACCGTGAAGCTGGGTCTGTACTGCGCAGCTGGATCTGGACCGTGAGGCTGGGTCTGTACTGCGAGGCTGGGTCTGGACCGTGAGGCTGGGTCTGTACTGCGAGGCTGGGTCTGGACCGTGAGGCTGGGTCTGCAATGCGCGGTCGCAGTCTGTCCACCGCAGTTGGGTCAGGTTCTTCTCACAATGCCGTCAAGATCCCCCCCCCCCCCCACTTTCAGCCATTTTCTTGCATGAAAAGCATCTGGAGCGTGTGGTGATGCAGACTTAACTAGTGAACCTGTGAAGCCATGTTCCAAAAAGCGGGAGGAGTGAACATCCCAGCATGCATTGTACAGTCCTATATTCTTATTGGCTCGTTGACAGACCCAATGGCTACTGTATTTAAATCTGGCTTCTAGCCTGCTGTATGCTTCACCTTACCTGGCGATTCATTCCCACCTGTACACCAGTATGCAAAGCGGTGTCCAGTCATGACTTTTTTCGGGCGTGTTCTGGGACTTCCTGTGGCCGAGTGCTCCCCCCCCTCATGACTTCCAACAGGAAATGGAGAGGGAGAGAGAAACGGTCCCCAGGGCTCAGGTCATGCTCAGGCCCTTAAAATGCTTCACCCCCCCCCCCCCCCCCCCCTCCCCAGCAGCCTCTTCCTAATGGCCCAAAATGACAGGATGGGGTCACACGGCGCCTCTTTAATATTTAAACCCTTTTATTTAGGACTTTGGGATCCCCGTGTGTACCCCCCCAGGCACTGCTGTGAATGTGAAATGCGTTTTTGTTTTTCTGTTGTACGCACAGATAATCATGGGGAATGTTCAGTTCCTTAACACTTGACACGCAGCATGTTCTGCGTGGTACCGTACACAGGACGGAGTGTAGCACAGTGGGTAAGGAACTGGGCTTGTAACCGAAAGGTCACAGGTTCGATTCCCGGGTAGGACACTGCCGTTGTACCCTTGAGCAAGGTACTTAACCGAAATTGCTTCAGTATATACCCAGCTGTATAAATGGATGTAGTGTAAAAGTTGTGTAAGTCGCTCTGGATAAGAGCGTCTGCTAAATGCCTCTAATGTAATGTAGTGTAGTAAACTCCTCGGGGGGATTTGTGGATGTACGCTGCTGCCTAACCTTTGGCCTGGTTCCCTGACCCCATTTCTCTCTGTGCTATAATGGCGGGGGGGGTTTATGTACTTTACGCTCTTTCTGAATCATCCTTCGTGGCTTTTCATCGCTCTGAAGGTTCTGAGCCGAGGGTCTGTGGGCTGTGCCGGGGCCACCAATAGGAGCACAGGAAGCTGTGGCCGCATCCTGCCGGTGTCTCTCTCTCTCTGTAGGCTGTTAGCATTGCTGCTCTTCCGGCACACTGTGTCTACAGAGCTGTGGGTGTAATGTGACTGTTATGTGAGGCTGTGTCTCTCTGTGATGATGCGTCTGTCTCTCTGATGTTTGTGATGATTCGTCTGTGTCTCTCTCTGATGATGCATCTGTGTCTCTCTCTTGTGTTTGTGTCTCTCTCTGATGATGCTCTCTGATGATGCGCTTGTGTCTCTCTCTGATGATGCTCTTGTGTCTCTCTCTCGATGATGCGTCAGTGGCTCTCCCTGATGATGCGTTTGTGTCTCTCTGTGATGATGCATCTGTGTCTCTCTCTCTGATGATGCGTTTGTGTCTCTCTGTGATGATGCGTCGGTGACTCTCCCTGATGATGCGTTTGTGTCTCTCTGTGATGATGCGTCGGTGACTCTCCCTGACGATGCGCTTGTGTCTCTTTGTGATGATGCGTTTTTATGTGTCTGCAGCTCAGTGGAGAGGCGCAGGAGCTGTTCTCAGTGCGTCAGGGCCCAATACGGGCGCCAGAGTCCTGCCTGCGCCACACATCAGTGAGTATATCAGCACCCGTTTCATTCTGCAATGGCCCTATAATCAGGTGCACTAAGGGCAATAAGGAAGAGACTGAATCAGGTGTGCTGTGAGAGATTCTGTACATGCACACACACAGGCACACACACCACACACACATCCTCACACAACACACACAGACGCACACACACCCTTACACACGCACACACACACACACACATGCACACACACACTCACACACGCACACACACGCTCGCTCTCACTCATACTCTCTCTTCTACTCACTGTATTGCATTGGAAAGACTCAGAAGCAGCCTCCCATGTTTAATGAAACCCAGCGGGTTTCAGTTTTGTTTAGCTGTGTTTTGTTCTCCTGTGCAATGAAAGGTCCTCTGTTTCAGCTGCCAGAGCCCTGTTGGTCTTGTGCTCATCTTAGTCAGGCCTGTGAGATTACTGCAGGAACATGCCAAACAAGCACCCTGCCAAACAAGCATCCCCCTGCAGCAGGGCGTACAAGCATCCCCCTGCAGCAGGGCATACAGGCATCCCCCTGCAGCAGGGCGTACAAGCATCCCCCTGCAGCAGGGCATACAAGCATCCCCCTGCAGCAGGGCATACAAGCATCCCCCTGCAGCAGGGCGTACAAGCATCCCCCTGCAGCAGGGCATACAAGCATCCCCCTGCAGCAGGGCGTACAAGCATCCCCCTGCAGCAGGGCATACAGGCATCCCCCTGCAGCAGGGCATACAGCATCCCCCCTGCAGCAGGGCATACAAGCATCCCCCTGCAGCAGGGCATACAAGCACCCCCTGCAGCAGGGCGTACAGGCATCCCCCTGCAGCAGGGCATACAAGCATCCCCCTGCAGCAGGGCATACAAGCATCCCCCTGCAGCAGGGCGTACAAGCATCCCCCTGCAGCAGGGCGTACAAGCATCCCCCTGCAGCAGGGCGTACAAGCATCCCCCTGCAGCAGGGCAAACAAGCATCCCCCTGCAGCAGGGCAAACAAGCATCCCCCTGCAGCAGGGCATACAAGCATCCCCCTGCAGCAGGGCATACAGGCATCCCCCTGCAGCAGGGCATACAGGCATCCCCCTGCAGCAGGGCATACAAGCATCCCCCTGCAGCAGGGCATACAAGCATCCCCCTGCAGCAGGGCGTACAAGCATCCCCCTGCAGCAGGGCGTACAGGCATCCCCCTGCAGCAGGGCATACAGGCATCCCCCTGCAGCAGGGCGTGCAGGCATCCCCCTGCAGCAGGGCATACAGGCATCCCCCTGCAGCAGGGCGTGCTGGCATCCCCCTGCAGCAGGGCGTACAAGCATCCCCCTGCAGCAGGGCAAACAAGCACCCCCCTGCAGCAGGGCATAGAAGCATCCCCCCTGCAGCAGGGCAAACAAGCATCCCCCTGCAGCAGGGCGTACAGGCATCCCCCTGCAGCAGGGCATACAAGCATCCCCCCTGCAGCAGGGCATACAAGCATCCCCCTGCAGCAGGGCATACAAGCATCCCCCTGCAGCAGGGCATACAAGCATCCCCCTGCAGCAGGGCATACAAGCATCCCCCTGCAGCAGGGCATACAAGCATCCCCCCTGCAGCAGGGCATACAGGCATCCCCCTGCAGCAGGGCAAACAAGCATCCCCCTGCAGCAGGGCGTACCAGCATCCCCTTGCAGCAGGGCATACAAGCATCCCCTTGCAGCAGGGCATACAGGCATCCCCCTGCAGCAGGGCGTACAGGCATCCCCCTGCAGCAGGGCATACAGGCATCCCCCTGCAGCAGGGCGTGCAGGCATCCCCCTGCAGCAGGGCGTACAAGCATCCCCCTGCAGCAGGGCAAACAAGCACCCCCCTGCAGCAGGGCATACAAGCATCCCCCCTGCAGCAGGGCATACAAGCATCCCCCTGCAGCAGGGCATAGAAGCATCCCCCTGCAGCAGGGCGTACAGGCATCCCCCTGCAGCAGGGCATAGAAGCACCCCCCCTGCAGCAGGGCATACAAGCATCCCCCTGCAGCAGGGCATACAAGCATCCCCCTGCAGCAGGGCATACAAGCATCCCCCTGCAGCAGGGCATACAAGCATCCCCCTGCAGCAGGGCATACAAGCATCCCCCCTGCAGCAGGGCATACAGGCATCCCCCTGCAGCAGGGCAAACAAGCATCCCCCTGCAGCAGGGCGTACAGCATCCCCTGCAGCAGGGCATACAAGCATCCCCCCTGCAGCAGGGCATACAGGCATCCCCCTGCAGCAGGGCGTACAGGCATCCCCCTGCAGCAGGGCGTACAGGCATCCCCCTGCAGCAGGGCATACAAGCATCCCCCTGCAGCAGGGCGTACAAGCATCCCCCTGCAGCAGGGCATACAAGCATCCCCCTGCAGCAGGGCATACAAGCATCCCCCTGCAGCAGGGCGTACAAGCATCCCCCTGCAGCAGGGCATACAAGCATCCCCCTGCAGCAGGGCATACAGGCATCCCCCTGCAGCAGGGCGTACAAGCATCCCCCTGCAGCAGGGCGTACAAGCATCCCCCTGCAGCAGGGCGTACAGGCATCCCCCTGCAGCAGGGCGTACAGGCATCCCCCTGCAGCAGGGCGTACAAGCATCCCCCTGCAGCAGGGCGTACAAGCATCCCCCTGCAGCAGGGCGTACAAGCATCCCCCTGCAGCAGGGCGTACAAGCATCCCCCTGCAGCAGGGCGTACAGGCATCCCCCTGCAGCAGGGCGTACAAGCATCCCCCTGCAGCAGGGCATACAAGCATCCCCCTGCAGCAGGGCATACAGGCATCCCCCTGCAGCAGGGCATACAAGCATCCCCCTGCAGCAGGGCATACAAGCATCCCCCTGCAGCAGGGCATACAGGCATCCCCCTGCAGCAGGGCGTACAAGCATCCCCTTGCAGTAGGGCATACAGGCATCCCCCTGCAGCAGGGCGTACAAGCATCCCCTTGCAGCAGGGCATACAGGCATCCCCCTGCAGCAGGGTGTGCAGGCATCCCCCTGCAGCAGGGCGTACAGGCATCCCCCTGCAGCAGGGCATACAGGCATCCCCCTGCAGCAGGGCGTGCAGGCATCCCCCTGCAGCAGGGCGTACAAGCATCCCCCTGCAGCAGGGCATACAGGCATCCCCCTGCAGCAGGGCGTACAAGCATCCCCCTGCAGCAGGGCGTACAAGCATCCCCCTGCAGAAGGGCGTACAAGCATCCCCCTGCAGCAGGGCATACAGGCAAGGGCATACAAGCATCCCCCTGCAGCAGGGCATACAAGCATCCCCCTGCAGCAGGGCGTACAAGCATCCCCCTGCAGCAGGGCGTACAGCATCCCCCCCTGCAGCAGGGCGTACAAGCACCCCCCTGCAGCAGGTCATACAAGCATCCCCCTGCAGCAGACCTCCCTAGAGCACCTGCGGCCCACTGCGCTATGCGCTACAGGCGGAGCTGAGGAGCCGAATATCCGCGGGCGCGCGGCGTCGGCAGGGCTGCGTTTCCCCTCCCCTCCTCGTGTCCTCTGCTCCTCTGCCCCGGCGCTGCGGCGCGTCGCAGAGCAGCACAATGGCGGCATTCAGCTGAGCCGGGGGCGGGATCAGAGCTGATGGGGCCGTGATCAGGAGCAGCAGCAGATACAGGAGCGGGAGCCCAGCAGCACTCCCTCTGCCCCCCCCCAGAATCAGAGCGATCGTCCCACCGGGGCCGGGGAGGGCGGAGGGGTCCCGAGGGCCGCACAGGACAGGGCCGCACGCCGCTATTCTGGGAACCGTGCAGGAGGGGGGGGGGGGGGGGGGGGGGGGGGGGGGGTAGGGGGCCCCTGCGTGAGCGGATTTGGAAAGCGCTGAATGTAGGTGTGGGGTTTTTAGCAAGCCCAGAGTTCCTGCCCGCGAGAAACAGAGGGGGGAGGGCAGGGGCGGGGGGGTCAAGTCGCGGTTTGAAACCCGTGTTCTGGTCTGTCGTCGGGGGTAACGCCGCTGGTTGACGGGCAAGCTCTGGCGGAAGTCATGTGACCCAAAGTCCATCCTGTCGGACTAAGGTCGAGACCTGAGCTCAATCTGAGACTCTTCCTGTTAAACCTGTGCAGAAATGCACTTACAATATCTCTCAGGACTTTTTTTAAACAGCGCATTATAATGCTGACACTCACACTAACGCACACACACGCACATACACACACACGTGCACACACACACACTCACTCTTGCAGACATGCACACACACACATATACACACACATGCGCACACGCACAGTCACACACATATACACCACACACACACGCACATACACACACGTGCACACACACACGCACACTCACACACACACACACGCACATACATACGCGTGCACACATACACACACTCACTCTTGCAGACATGCACACACACACACATATACACACAAGCGCGCACACGCACACTCACACACATACACCACACACACACGCACGCACACACACGCAAACGTAAGTAAAAAGGAAGGCAGTTATGGATTATATTCGTATTCAAATCTAATTTTTTCCCTGCGTGTGCGGAAAAGAGCAAGTTAGAGCAGCAAACGCTTAATGAAAGTCTGCAGTTCGTGCCACCACAGTTATTCCACATGAAAAATATGATGTAACATCTGAAACTAATTCCGCGATATCAGATTGCAGCTCGTATAGTGTCATATCAGGACTTGTGGCAAATTCTATGATGTAATATCGTGACCAGCGGGAGCTTCTATAATGTAATATTGTGACTTGGAGCCGGTTTTGTAATGTAATATCATGACTGGTGACAGCGCTGGAGAAGGAAACCTTTTAAAGCGTTCAGGGGTTTGGGAGCAGTGGATTCGCTCTCACGCCACGGGGCCTGGGGGGGTGGGTGGGGGGGGGGGGGGGGTGGGGGTGGTGGGGAGGGGGGGTGGTGCTCCTCCGGCTCACTCCTCTCTCAGTCCCGTCAGCTGAACGCCCATCTCATATAGGGGGTAGTTCCACAGCATCTTTGTCAGTCTGAGTACGACTGCATCCTTCATTCCCCAAATCGACCACTTTGAGTAATCTGTCCGTATAATGCATCATGTATGCGCCAGACATTCCTCTATCATACTCCTTTCCTGAAATGTACAGAATTACACGGCCTCCTCCTCTCCTCCAAAATGTTCTCTTTTTTTTGGGGGGGGGGGGCTCCTCTCTCCCCCCTTGTGTTGAGGAAACTGGGGTGCTGTGTTTTGTGCCTCTGTGGGGAGCCCCAGCCTTGCTTCTTGGTGTTTTGGGGAGCGCTGGCTTTGTGTTGACGGGAAGCAAACTCCCTTTTTATTTCATTTTGTTTTGTTTTGTTTCATTTCGTTTCGTTTTATTTTGTTTTGTTTTGTTTCATTTAGTTTTGTTTTGTTTCGTTTAGTTTTGCTGGAGAAACGGTTTCAGACCGTAATTTGATTGCAGAGCAGCGGCTGTAATGTAATCAGCAGACTTCCTGCTGTGGGAACAGCTAGTTACAGTGAGATGAGTGGGTGGACAGGCTGCTTCTTATTCTCATGGTTGGTGAAAGTGCCTCTTTGTTTTTGCCCCCCCCCCCCCCCCCCCCCACCCCCCTCCATGACCCCCCTCCCCTACAGGTCCTCTGAAGATGGACGGCTTTGCAGACAAGAGACCCCTCCTCGCCGTGTGCAAGGCAACCGGGTCCTCTGGGTGAGTGACATCACTTCCTCCCCACTGTCGTTCCCCTTGCACAGGAAGTTTAAAAAAAAAAAAAGCAAGTGGGGAAACAAATAGTGACACAAAGTGGATGAACAGCTTTTACAGACTGAAAATATATACGATGCAGGACAGTAACTGATTCAGTAACATGCGTCTGTGGGCCTGCCTATCCCCTTGCTCGTTGGAAAGTGGCTAAACCGTGAACTGTGAGTGAAGATGCTTCTATCGCACGGTGCACGGGATGAGTAGAACACGCCCTATAAACCAACAGCGCACAGGGACACAGCGTCTGTGCTGTCCCCCAGACTCCCCTCCACACAAGTCATATCTAAGCCCCCCCCCACACCCCTCTGGCATGTCTCCTGAGCGTTGACCTTCTCCAGAGCTGCTAGAACTCATTCTGCTGCTCGGTGAAGATATTCACTCTCAAGGAAAACGAGCAAAGTACTTCTGCCTGGGCAAGTTACTCAACAAAACACTTTCCCTGAAGTTCAGTTTGAGATGAAAATGGACTCTTCAAAAAAAAAAAAAAAAAAAAACAATTGAAATCCCTCTCATAACTTCAGTTTGAATGTCATTTGTAAGATTCAGGAAGACCGCTGTTGAGTGTTGAGAAGGAAGGAGATCATAAATCCTCTCTAAGTGACAGACACTCTGACACGGAGACGGCGTTGGAGACGGTCTGGCGTTGTGCTGGTCTGGCGTTTACGCTAATGCAGAAAACACGACCGTTTAAAAACCATGACACCCCAACCTCCGGCAGAACGTGGCGCCTGTCCCGTTCCCGCGCCAGTGTTCTGCAAATAGCTTTGCGAGTTAAAAGAAACCACGGAGCACATTTGAATATTTTTTTTCCTCTTCTGTCTTTTATTTTCCGTCAGGCGGCTTCCTCGCACTTTTTAGTTTAGCGCGTAATCATTTTGAAATAACGGCTTTTTGTTAGCCGGCGGAAAGGATGGCGCGGTGACACGCGGGTGGAAAAGCGAGCGAGGACTTGGCTCGCGAGCTACCGGCAGCCCTGGACTTAGATTACAGAACCTGCTAATGAAAGGAGAGACGGCGGAACGCAGTCGCGGGTTAGCGGAAACCCGGCCAGGCTCACTCAGCATCATCTCATCGGTGGAAAAGGATTACGCCTTATAAGTCCCAAACAATGCATGGACATGGGGATTTTCCTTAAAGCGGGGTACATATGTGTCCCATCATGCTTTGCACCGGAGCCAGCAGGGCTTGTAAGTGAGTAAAGGATGCTTGAGCCGTGCGATTTCCCCCTCCCGAATCAGCGCCGTGTTAGAACCAGCCTGGCGCTGCAGTCTGTCTTTTCTTTCAATTAGCGCCGCGCGCATTTCAGTTTGGATCGCCAGTGGTTCTGCGGAACGCATTACGCAGCCTCGGTCAACGCGGACTGTGGGGGGGAAAAACAAAAGACTGCTGTCTCACCGAAGGCAAACTGTAAAAAAAAAAAGAAAAAAAAAAAGGAGAACAGAAGAGGTTGCGCTCTTTTATTGAATGCAGACAGCGCTGCCTCGCTGCCTCATAGAGCCTTGTCCCTTCATACAGAACACAGACGCCACACTTCGACCTTGTACGGTTCTTGTGCGGTTGTTCAGTGTGGGTGTGAAGTGTGCCACTGATAAGGAGTCTGCATTAGTCCCCGCTGCCCACCCACCCCGTTCAGAACGTCGGGCCACCGGCCCCGTGCCCCGTGCCCCCTCCCCAATGTGTAAACTCGCCCTCTAAACCGGACAGCGTGCGTGTCTCCCACTTCTGCTAGAGATCTGCGGGGGGCAGCGTCGCGCGGGAATCGCTGCACGCATCAGCGACAATAATGTAGCGGTAATTCTGAGGGCAAAAAAGGGGCTTTACGCTTCTGATAACCATAAATGCTCTGTTTGTACCGCTGTCCCTAATTGTCCTTATCCCGATTCTGGCCGTCTCGCTAATCCTGGTCATTAATTACAGTAAAATAAAAACTCACCAACAAAACAGTTTAAGAGAGACTTAGCCAAAGCCTATTGTGATATTAAGCCCTGCTTTTCATTGCATTTCCAATAGCGTTTCAGACATTATATGTGCGTTTATCCTGTCTAAAGTGTATTAAATCCAAATCCGGAATCCTCACACAGTATGACAGAGAAGATGGATTGCGAGCTTTGAAAAGTGATGCTTTTTCTGACAGCAGGAGGGTGAGCCTGCCCCCCCCCCCCTCCTCTCTGAGGGCCTGAAAAACCACAGGGTCTTGCTCAGATCAGTGTTCAATAAAACTGTTTATAATCTGCAGTAGATTGATTCGACGTTCTCTTCGTGTTTGGTGGGAATATGACGTTTTTCCACAAGAGCATTTTATGTACATATAGAGAATTGTGATCAACTACTAGTGTCATAAATGATTTTCCATGGAATGATCGCCGCTATTTGCAGTTTAGTGTCGTAGGACAGATGTAGGCTACAGGCACTGCTCTTGACGGAAAAATAATTTGAAGATGATGACATTTGTGCTAACGTTAAGGGTATAGGTTTCGTTCCAGCAACAGAGATTGGATCGCTGTATTAACAAAAAGACCACATCCCGATTCGCGCTGCACGTTGCACGCTATGTTACTCGGACAGAAAATTGGCAAATTAAAAATCTAAAGCTACAGTGGTGACAGTAGACGTTTTGAGCCCGTTGGCTATGGGCCCAGTTAAGTAATGAATATTAATGTTTGCTTTCCGCTTTTTAGTTCAGTTCTGTAGTTTAAAGAGTTGAAGCGCGCGAGCGGCTGTCCGTCAGTAGGCTATATAGGGGCAGTCCTCTTGGTTCAGTAGAGAACACAGTAAAGACACCTAAAAATAAAACAAAATAAAAATCCAGAACGCGTTTTCAGTGTGCCCTGAAAGGAAGGGCGAGAAGGTAAGGCCGTGGAGGAGTCGGCTCTGAGCGGGAGAATTTTTGTTTTTGGCAGCGCTGCCGACGCGGAGCCGCGGCTGAACTTTTTACCCTAACGGCTCTGCCCCTAATGCTCGCGGCTGCCGGAATCAAAGCCGCCCCGCAGGCGCGGGCTGCCCTCTGATGTGGCCGGCGTTTGTTGTGTGTTCGAGGGTTGGGTTTGGAGAGAGCTGCATAAAGAGAGGGCGAGAGAAGGGAAAAAAGCGGAATATTGTGACAGGATTTTTTTTCCAAAAATGTCTCAGTTACCACCCACCTCACTTGTTGCCTACAAAAATAGAGTAATTGTTTTCATCTGTGTTTTTTTGTCTCGCTCTGAAATAACTGTTATAAATCAATATGTCACAGCAACCAATGACTGATCTCTGGCCAAAAATTAGCTTCTCGTTTTGTCTCCCCTTTTTATTTTAAACGCTTATGAATGAGCATTACATGTTTATTATTCCCGATAGGAATTACAACCATTTTCAACACACTTTAGAGGTGACCTGCTTACATGCTTTACTGTATTTGTAGTTCCTGTCCTTCTCTACTAGTTTGTAAAAGTAAATAGAGTAAATTTCACGTAGTAGTTTTTATTCAGTATGCCTTTAATAAATCTAAGAAAACGCACCCCTTAAAATGGGATTTAACATTTCAGTGTGTTTAATAGAGCACCTTCTGGATCTACATATGTACACACACTAAATTTAAAGCTATAGGTTTTCAGTTGGCACAGACAGTGTTTATGTAAGATGAAGAATATTTTAGATGCTTACAGAAGTTTCTGACGACCTGCCAATGGCTGGTGTATGGAGGCATTCATGGGTTTGTGGTTTATAGGGGGAAAATACACTTAAAATAACTTGTTTCTCCAGAGATTTTACCTGTGCATATTACTGATATGTGTATATATATATATATATATATATATATATATATATATATATATATATATATATATATATATATATATATATATACACTCCTGGGCAAAAGAAAAAATGGGCCAATCCCAAAATGGCAAAATATTAAGCTTTTAATGGTCTTAACAACAAATCATTGGTCAGAAAATTAGCAAGAATTAAACAAATGCACTCCTGAGACCTCCTGTGCCACCATTTCCTCGTTTACTTTTGCTGCAGTGAACTGTTTGGGGAAAAGCTAGAAACGGAAATTCACTTATACCGTAGACAAATTAACATAATGTCAAATAGAAGAGTCATGTTTTGCATTTGGTTGCGTATCATTTGCATGCCATGACTTCCTGATGTCTGTGACCTATCAACATCATCAGAGTCTGGATATCTTATTTTCACGTTGTCCTACAAGCGATACAAAAACTCTTTGCATTTGAATGGATCTCTATGGGAATTGGGGGGTGGGACCAGATTCAGCTGTAAATTATGCTGATACAGTATGGAACACATTTGTTGGCTAAATGGCTTTAAGTCATCAAGGGTCCAAGGCATCAAATGAGCCCCAAACCACTGTGATGCTGCCAGATATGCAGTAGATACTACAAGCATTGTTTCTCCTGAATATTTTTTCCATTGAGTTCAATTGGAAAATTAATCTTGTTGTTAAGACCATTAAAAGCTTAATTTTTTTGCCATTTTGGGCTTGGCCCATTTTTTTTTTGCCCAGGAGTGTGCATATATATACTCACAGGCCGCTTCATTAGGTGACAGGAGTGGCACCCGGTGTGGTCTTCTGCTGCTGTAGCCCATCTGCTTCAAGGTTTGACGTGGTGTGCGTTCAGAGATGCTCTTCTGCATACCTCGGTTGTAATGAGTGGTTATTTGAGTTACTGTTGCCTTTCTATCAGCTCAAACCAGTCTGGCCATTCTCCTCTGACCTCTGCCATCAACAAGGCATTTTCGCCCAGAGAGCTGCCGCTCACTGGATATTTTCTCTTTTTCTGACCATTCTCTGTAAACCCTAGAGATGGTTGTGTGTGAAAATCCCAGTAGATCAGTAGCAGTTTCTGAAATATTCAAACCAGCCCATCTGGCACCAACAACCATGCCACGTTCAAAGTCACTTAAATCACCTTTCTTCCCCATTCTGATGCTTGATTTGAACTTCAGCAGATCGTCTTGGCCATGTCTACATGCCTAAATGCATTGAGTTGCTCCCATGTGATTGGCTGATTAGATATTTGCGTTAACGGGTGCAGTTTGCAGCTGAACAGGTGTGCCTAATGAAGTGGCCGGTGAGTGTATATGTATATATATATATGTTTTATTTTTGGTTGTAAAAAAGGGTATATGGAAAAAAGTAGTCACGTAAATTACTTATTACGCTGACTTTATTACAGTATCGCGGAAGCGAGACCGATTCAGGCGCACTAGGTCACTGGCATTTACTGCCGCCCGTTATGAAAACCTTGTATTATTTCTCCCGTTTCCAGACCTCGTAATTGTCTAGTCATTTTCAGGGTGCTTATAAAATATTAACTGCCGCCCGAAAGTGGCGACGTACCCCCTGTAAATTAATGTTTAATAGTTCTCCTTAGGCGTGCTTTTGCGCGTGGTAAGCCACACGAAGCAAGCGGTTTTCCCTCCGCGTCCGGTCCGCTCAGGTTAATAAAATAAAACGTACGGAATTAAAAGGCTCAAGTCTGTTGAAGTATTTCATCTGGGGAACTGCGCGTGCATGCGATTGGGTGAGTTAAAATAACAGATGTTGCCCAGATCACGATGGGCGCGGGGATGAAACATGACGTATAATAACCAACGTTAACCAAAATGCTGCTAAAATGAACATTAAAAACCGGTTGTTAAAGTCATAAATGGCCTTGTGATGGCTGGACTGTTCTTGCAACGCCATTGGATGATAAACTGAAAGAACAGTCATTTTTATTGGCGTGCTATTCTGCGAGGATATGGATTTAGCAGGTGGGCTGCATGGTTGGTTAATAACAGTGTAACCAGTGATTAAAGCTGGGTAATTGATATCCAGGAAACATGTGTTTGTGTGTGTGCGTGCGCCAAGTGAACTCTGCAGAATTCAGAGGTCACCTGTACTGTTTGAGCTGGAATATGGAGCCTGCTCTCAAAGAGAGTATGAATGATTTGTCTTCTGCTTTGAAGGAACAATTTTGTTTACTTCGTGCTTGATGCAGTGGCTGCTGCTTGATCTAACGGTCTCTTTCGTTAATGGCCAGATTTCATACCTGGCGTGCGGCCAGCCTGATTGATTGTAATTAATTCATGAGTGTTTCTGTCCTGGCGAGTTAGAGAGCCCATTACACGTACCAGTCCGGCATTCTAATGTGATTTGTTATAGCGTTTGTTATTGACTGTACGCTTGTACATAAAGTTTTTAAACGGACACAGCTGTGGTAGCACTGGCTGCGCAGCGGCATTCACCGTGCATTGCAATGACTCCCGGTCTGAGGACCGCATTTCCCATCATTGAACGTGTGCATGCGTGTGCGTGCGCGTGTGTGTGCGCGCGTGTGTGTGCCTGCGTGCCTGCGTGTGTGTGTGTGTTTAGTACTGCCTCTGATGAGTGTGTGTGTGCCTGTGTGTGTGTGTGTGTGTGTTTAGTACTGCCTCTGATGAGTGTGTGTGTGTGTGTGTGTGTTTAGTACTGCCTCTGATGAGTGTGTGTGTGTGTGTGTTTAGTACTGCCTCTGATGAGTGTGTGTGTGTGTGTTTAGTACTGCCTCTGATGAGTGTGTGTGTGTGTGTTTTAGTACTGCCTCTGATGAGTGTGTGTGTGTGTGTGTTTAGTACTGCCTCTGATGAGTGTGTGTGTGTGTGTTTAGTACTGCCTCTGATGAGTGTGTGTGTGTGTGTTTTAGTACTGCCTCTGATGAGTGTGTGTGTGTGTGTGTTTAGTACTGCCTCTGATGAGTGTGTGTGTGTGTGTTTAGTACTGCCTCTGATGAGTGTGTGTGTGTGTGTGTTTTAGTACTGCCTCTGATGAGTGTGTGTGTGTGTGTTTAGTACTGCCTCTGATGAGTGTGTGTGTGTGTGTGTTTAGTACTGCCTCTGATGAGTGTGTGTGTGTGTGTTTAGTACTGCCTCTGATGAGTGTGTGTGTGTGTGTGTTTAGTACTGCCTCTGATGGGTGTGTGTGTGTGTCCCCTGCAGGACCAGTCTTCCATACTGCTGTGTGGATCTGTACTCTCTGCGCTCGGGGGAGATGGCCAAATCCATCCAGTTCAAAACTCCCATCTACGACCTGTCCTGCAACCAACGGTACAGCCAGCCCCCCCTCTGTCCCTCTGCTACAGTACAGCACAGACACAGTCCCATACGCCAGCGCACAGTCTCAGTGTGCTACATTACGGCATGTTCTCATCACTTTTTTCATTACAGCACATTCCCAGCGTGTTACATTAGAGCACATTTGTTATTCGTGAGATGTGTTGCTTCTCGTGGCTAACGATGCGTTATCTCTCTGCCTGCAGGATCCTGGTTGTCGTCCTGCAGGAGAAGATCGCCGCGTTCGACAGCTGCACGTTCACCAAAAAGTTCTTTGTTACGAGTAAGTGGCACAAACAGGCTGTGTGGAATGAGTTTTAGGGTGGCTGTGTCCCATGCATGTGACGCTGTCATGCTTGTTCCAAGTCTCCGGGCTGGTGCTTTTTGTTCTTTGATCAGCGCACAAGACGGGAAATTGATGCCAGAAAGGGCACTGTTTCAGTGTTTCAGCGTTTCTGTGTTTGTGGTTGCTGTGGCTAACTGGCTGTGCTGTGCCTCCCCTCTCCTGCTGGGTGGGTGTGTGTGCGCCTCCCCGTTCTTCCTGGGTGTGTGTGTGTGCCTCCCTGTTCCTCCTGGGTGTGTGTGTGTGCCTCCCCGCTCCTCCAGCATGTGTGTGTGTGTGTGTGAGTGTGAGTGTGAGTGTGTGAGTGTGTGAGTGTGTGTGTGCGTGTGTGCGTGTGAGTGAGTGAGTGAGTGAGTGAGTGAGTGTGTGTGAGTGAGTGTGTGTGTGTGTGTGTGTGTGTGTGTGAGAGTGTGTGTGTGTGTTTGAGTGTGTGTGAGTGCGTGTGTGTGTGTGTGTGTGTGTGTGTGTGTGTGTGTGTGTGTGTGTGTGAGAGTGTGTGTGTGTGTGTGTGTTTGAGTGTGTGTGAGTGCGTGTGTGTGTGTGTGTGTGTGTGTGTGTGTGTGTGTGAGTGAGTGTGTGTGTGTGTGTGTGTGTCATCAGCATGTTATCTCACTGATCCGGCGCCCCGGTCTGGGAGACACACTAACGGCCTGGCGTCTCTGAGCCTGTGGCTCCCAGCGTTCAATTACTGTCAGCAGCCTGCACTCACATGACCTCACTGTGCGTGCGTGTGAGTGTGTGTGTGTCTGTCTGTCTGTCTGTCTGAGTGTGTGCACGTGTGTGTGTGTGTGTGTGTGTGGAGTGTGTGTGTGTGTCTGTCTGTCTGAGAGTGTGCACGTGTGTGTGTGTGTGTGTGTGTGTCTGTCTGTCTGAGTGTGAGAATGTGTGCTTGTGTGTGTGTGCGCGTGCGTGCGTGTGTGTGTGTGTGTGTCTGTCTGAGTGTGAGAGTGTGCGTGTGTGTGTGTGTGTGTGGAGTGTGTGTGTCTGCGTGTGTGTGTGTGTCGTTCAATGTTTTTGATAAAGCAGAGGGATTTCACTCTTCACAGTTTCTTTTGAAAACAGTAGTGTGGTTCAACTCTTCAATTTTTTCACGTAATGTTTTTCATTATACTGTCAACGACTTCAGTTACAGGCAAATCACTGGTCAGGTTAGATTGAATAAACCCCTGCTTGTTAAATGACATGTTTGCCCTCTTGAGCAGCAGTAGATTGTGCTATTGTCAAACACACCAACGTGCACTGGCAGGGTTAGCATCCGTGGGGGATTACCGGACTGAAACCGTAAAATGTTCTCAGGCTGATGTAAAACTAATGGACTCCTCCTTTCCTTTACAAAGGCCAAGGAGATGATTATAGATTTTAGGTCAGTCAGGAGAGCCACAGAGAGATCCACAGCTTTGCTTTACTTTGCTTTTGTTTAGCAGATGCTCTTACCCAGAATGCCGTGCAAACAAGAGTGGATAGATCAGGGATCAAAGTGGCGTAATCCCCTTGAGGGGGAAGGTACGGTCCCAAAAGACACACAAAATGGAGAAATGGAGGGGTAGAGCCTTACAGGTACTTAGGGCTCTCCACAGACTCCCAGCTGTAACGGTCATCTGACACTCAACGTGTGCGCAAGCAAAGAGTTCTTGCTGTTTGATTTCTAGGCCTGGTTTAACCAGCAATCCATCACGAGAAATAAAGCCTAGCCCAAAATTCAGAATTGAGAAATGAGGAGCAGTTTAGATGTTTGGAAGTGGTGTAGAAGGACAGGGTTTAGGAGAAGGACAGGGTTAGAGGTGTTGGTGTGGGGTGTAAGGACAGGGTGAGGAGAAGGACAGGGTTAGAGGTGTAGAAGTTGTGTGTAAGGACAGGTTTTAGGAGAAGGACAGGGTTAGAGGTGTTGGTGTGGGGTGTAAGGACAGGGTGAGGAGAAGGACAGGGTTAGAGGTGTTGGTGTGGGGTGTAAGGACAGGGTGAAGAGAAGGACAGGGTTAGAGGTGTTGGTGTGGGGTGTAAGGACAGGGTGAAGAGAAGGACAGGGTTAGAGGTGTTGGTGTGGGGTGTAAGGACAGGGTGAAGAGAAGGACAGGGTTAGAGGTGTTGGTGTGGGGTGTAAGGACAGGGTGAAGAGAAGGACAGGGTTAGAGGTGTTGGTGTGGGGTGTAAAGACAGGGTGAAGAGAAGGACAGGGCAGAATGCTGCTGACCACATCCACCCTGTAAATATACTTCTGTCCTTGAGCCCCGCATTTAGAACACCATCTTTGAAGAGTTCCCATGCAGTATTCAACACCTCAACCAAAGCTAATCTTCTGCCCAGAGCATCTGTCCTGTCTGCATGTGTTCATTTCCATTCTGTATTTCTGTGACTTCTGACTTCTTGTTGCCATGCTTGTATTTTTTTTGTCAAGATGCTGTAAGGCAGCGTTTCCCAACGTTTCTCCTTCCCGACGACACGCTTTCCAAATTTACAGAGTCTCATGGCACGCCACTCTCAAAAGCCAGCGACGTACTGCCGTCGATGTGACATGTCAACAGTAGGCCTGGATGCTCTTTTGTGGTTTTAATTGAGCAGTGTGTATTTTAACAGCATTTACTTTGGCTTTTGTGAATGTGATTTATAGTTCTTAAAATTCGTTTGAACTCATTACAGCTCATCTAAAAGGATTTTTCACACAGCACATCTGACGGCACTTTGAGAAACGCTGCTATGAGCAACATAGTGTAAATGATTTTGGGCATGCTATAAATTATTTCCCCCAGGCGTAGTGTGGTGCGGTTATTGTATTGAGTGCCAGGGTTTCATGGGCAGTGGTAGCGAACTGCTAATTCCGTTTCGTTACCGGGCTCTGGATCGGAACACTGGGCCTGCCGTCTGGTCCTGTTGTCAGAGAGCCTGGCAACGGAACCATTTTAAAGCTGTCCCTGGCAACGGAGCTGTTTTAAAGCTGTCCCCGGCAACGGAGCCGTTTTAAAGCTGTCCCCGGCAACGGAGCCGTTTTAAAGCTGTCCCCGGCAACGGAGCCGTTTTAAAGCTGTCCCCGGCAACGGAGCCGTTTTAAAGCTGTCCCCGGCAACGGAGCCGTTTTAAAGCTGTCCCCGGCAACGGAGCCGTTTTAAAGCTGTCCCCGGCAACGGAGCCGTTTTAAAGTTGTCCCTGGCAACGGAGCCGTTTTAAAGCTGTCCCCGGCAACGGAGCCGTTTTAAAGCTGTCCCCGGCAACGGAGCCGTTTTAAAGCTGTCCCCGGCAACGGAGCCATTTTAAAGCTGTCCCCACTGCCTCTGTTCCAGGCTGTTACCCCTGCCCCGGTCCCAACCTCAACCCCATCGCCCTTGGCGACCGCTGGCTGGCCTACGCCGAGAACAAGGTAGGACCGAGGGTGACCTTTCACCTCGCGCATCCCATAATAATCCCTCCTCAGCCGGCAGCCCCTCTGCCCTGAATTTTGCCGTAACTGGGTATCTAGCTGGGCTTGTATCTGTGTGTGGGTCGGGGCTGGTGTGTTTAGGGTCAATGTGAGTGTGTGTGGGTCAGGGCTGGTGTGTTTAGGGTCAGTGTGAGTGTGTGTGGCTCAGGGCTGGTGTGTTTAGGGTACAGCGTGAGGATTGGGTTTTTATTTTGGTTGAATGTTGCGTCTCATCTGTTTGTGTCTGTTTGTGCACCCTGGGGAACCAGGAGACCCTCCTAATGCACCCCCTCCCAGATGAAACCAAATACCCCCTAATATGTGCTAATGACCTGGGGAGAGTAGGGGTAGTGGTTGTTTTAACTGCTTTATGATGCTTATACTAATGAGACTTTCTCTGTCTCTCTCTGTCTGTCTCTCTCTCTCTCTCTCTCTCTCTCTCTGTCTGTCTGTCTCTCTCTCTCTATCTGTCTCTCTCTCTGTCTGTCTGTCTCTCTCTCTTCTCTCTCCCCCTCTCTGTAGCTGATTGGTTGCCATCAGTCTCGGGGCGGAGCCTGCGGGGACAATGCCCAGTCCTACACGGCCACCGTCATCAGCGCCGCGAAGGTGAGTCCCGGTTACCAGACCTTCGGGTCTCACGCAGGTGGAGCTCCTCCCTCCGAGCCAGACGGACAGGACCACAGCGAAGCGGCTCTGTTCTGCCCTGAAGGGCTGTCGGTCTCCCAGGCCCGTTTCCACCCCGAACCGCGACTCTGTCCCGTGATCCCAAACCGAATGGGTTCCTCTGCTCTTTTAGCAGTGAAACCCACATCCCATACACTCCCAGTCTTCCCCTAATGCTCAGAGGGAGTTCATTTATGTAGTACCGCCACCCCCCCAGGCTAACTAGCCCCATCGGCTGACAGGAGAACAGGCCCATTAGTCCTAATGGCGCCTCCGTGCCCAAACCAGGTTAAAATCACCAGAGGGAGAGGGAGGGGGAGCGAGAGGCCTCCACAGAGATCTGTGGTCTGCACCAAACTTTACCCCCCCCCCCGTCTATCCGCCATGCCCCCTGGAGCACCCCCAGGGGCGAAGGGTCAAGGGGAGCCGGTATCCCATCATGCAGTCTTAACCCCCGTGGGACAGGGGAGCACTTTGCGAGGGGAAGGGAGCCCATGTTTTATTAACCTCAGGCAGGAGGCCGCGGGCCTCCGGCCTCCTTAAGGAGGCTCCCGGGAGTCTGAGCACAGAGGGCAGCATCAGCTGCTGTGCGGACGGTGCCGCCTTAAGTGGGGTCTCCTCCCCGTGTGTGTGTTAACGGAGGGAAGCCGGTGGTGAGTTAGCGGGGACCGGGCGCGGGTTCGGGGGGACCCGGGGGGTCCCGGGGCGCGGTTCGGGGCTCTTGGGGGTCCCGCCCGGCTCCGGGGGTCTGGCGGCTCTTCGCCGGCGGCCCGTTTCCTAGCGCCAAACGGGCCGCGCGTAAAAAAACGCTCCGCCATCAATTATTCACGGGAGCGCTTGCCCGCTAATTGACCAGCGCTAATGCGCTGTGTAATCACCGCGCGGTCCAGGTTCTTAGTGCCAATCAAAACCGGCCGCCATCGATCTGGGGGCGGGGCCAGGGCCAGGGCCGGCCGGCTGGCGGCCCGGGGCCGGGCGCCGTCGGGGGGGGGGGGGGGGGGAGCCTGGAGCCTTCGTCGTCTTCGTCGTCCTCGTTAGCGTCAGCGGCGTCGGGGCTACAGTGGGGGAGTAGCGCGGGGTGATCTCATTATGGGATGGACGTTCGGTTTCTCTGCAGTCATGCACAACGCAGGTGTGTAATGTGTAACAACAATAGTTCATTAAAAAAGAGATTAATAAATTAGCAAGCAAGAGTATTACACATGTACATATGTATTTACGTTGGTTTATGATGCTTTTGGTAATTTGCATGTGTATTTTCTGCCAATAAAGCAATTGAATTTGAATTTGAGTATTAATAATGTTATCGCTAATGATAACATTAATGGTTATAGTACCAACATCTTCACGGTGACATTATTCTCTTAATTGCTCTCTCAGTCTTTAGCCTGTTTTCAATGAAGTCACTTAATCATGTACAGAAAATGATGTGCCACTTTTTCTTTTAAAGAGGACAAATTTCCAGAAAACAGCCTGCAGCTCCCCCATTTTACCTGGGTTCTTTTCAGTACTTACGCTTGTCACATTTTTCTACATGTATAAGGTCTGGTAACATGCTAATTTTACAGTCAACTACCAAAATAACAGCAATACATTTATTCTTCAAACTGCTTAGTATATTTTATGAAACATGAGATAAGATGAAAGTATATATGTTTTTAAAGGGTTTCAGTTTCAGATGGTGCACTAGTAAGTGAAACACACATTAGTTGGTTGTTGGTTCGTTGTTTAAATGTAATGTTTTCTGTGACTGTTATGGTTGCCGTGGAAATGACTGTGTGAATGGGCTGGATGTCCGGCGAGGCGGTTTTGGGTAATGGCCGCCCTGTCCTCTCCCCTCCCCTCCCGCAGACGCTGAAGTCGGGCCTGACGATGGTGGGCAAGGTGGTGACGCAGCTGGCGGGCACGCTGCCCACGGGCGCCCCGGAGGAGGAGGCCCCGCCCCACAGCGCCGCCACCCGCCGCGGAGGCCACGCCCCCGGCGTCGTCACCGTCATCGACACGCTGAACGTGGGGGAGGGGCAGGTACGGAGCTCGCCCCCCCGCCGCGTCAGAATCACCGAGTTTGGGGGGGCGGGGTTTGGGGCTAACCCTCAACCCCCCAACCCCCCAGTCACCCCCCACCCCCCATTGAAGGCCTGCTGTGTTGTGCACATAGCTTTTTGGGTGTCTGGAGTAGTGTGTGTGCAGGACTGAGGAAACTATGAAGTCTTGGGGTTGTCTCCCCCCCCATTTCTAGGGGGTCCCCCGTTTCTAGGGAGACGGAAACAAATAAGATAAGGTGTCTGGTAAGCCTGTCTTGGTAAAGGAAAAGACAAGGTATAAATATTATAAAGTATGTTGTTAACCATCGAACATTTATTCTGTTTTATTTTTGGCTGGACCGCAACAGCGTCTGTGAATGTCTGTGACTGAGTGACTGAGTGATGAAGTTACACCATTGGTCGGCCGAGTTACGAAGTTACACCATTGGTCGGCCAGCCCAGCCATATACTAGGTTCTGACCTAGTCTTGTTATACATACACTTTGTGAGTAACCAGAAGCAGCGTCTAGATGTCTTCCTCTCGTGTGAAGTGTTTGATGGAGAGTCAGGTTCATGGGCCGTTTAAATGTGTTTAAAATGTGTCCACTTCTTACATGCAAAGGGCTTCTCTCAAACAGGAGATACAGTCTGACTCTGAACCAAAGCGGTTTTTCTACTAATACGACCTGTGAAAATATATCTCTTTTTTTTTGCGTTTGCGGGAAGCGGGAAAAAAACCGGTGCAAGTAGAACCTGCCCTTGCTTTTAAAGAGCGGGGCTGTTCCTGCGCCCGGACCACACACGCTCTCCCGCAGCTCCGCGCTTCGGTTTGTTTTTCCTCTAGCCTGTGTATTTTCCCAGTTCTCAACCGGCCACTCGGAACTGTAGGTTTTTCAAAAACGTTTTTTATAATACGAATACACGGGTTTCACGGCAGGGGCCTGTCTCCGTCCGTGTGCTACGGATTCTTCACCCATCTCCTCTCTTGGGTCCGAACCCCTCACCCTCAGACCCTCTCAGAATGTAACAGCCCAGAGCTAATGGCTAACCGGCGGCTCTGTTCCGTGCTCTCGACAGTTTAAGTTCTGTTTCTCTGCTGTCGAAAGCTGGAACGTTCCGGTTCGATGCGTCTCGTAGCGAAATTCGTGACTGGATCCGATACCTCGGCGTTTGGACGTCCTGCGATAACATCCGTGGCGTGTGTGTAACTAGAGACGGGGAGAGGGTGCGGGTTTTGGGGTGTGTTCATACCCCCACCCCCCCACCCCCTCGCCTCTCATGCACTGGGCTGAATATCACTTCCCAGAAGCGGCCTTGAAATAATTCTCTTTAAAGTGGCCTGACCGGGGATCCCCTCCAGAGCCCTCCGGATAATGGGGGTCTGGACTGTGTCAGCGGGGCGTTTTTGGGACCGAAACGGGCTCTCGCGTGAAACCCGACACACCCCTGGCCCGTTGACGCAGTTTGGGGTGGAGGCTACGCTCCGCTCCGGGGCTGTGAGGAGAGGAGTGTGTTGGAGTCGCGGTGTGATCGGTGTGGGACGGACCGCAGTGCTTAAATGCACGTATGTGCTGAAATCAACGCAGAACTGTGACTGCAGTACAGTGACTGACACACAGGGGGCAGTGTGTACTGTAGGGATGTCTCCATAAACATGGATAAATACGTGTTTAGCCTAGACCCTCGTAAACAGTAGGAAGTTGTATTGGTAACTTTTATGTTGATACGTATGTACATATACACTTACGTATGCAGCTGGATATGTGCATGTGTTTTTCCCCGGTTATGGTCAGTGAGGACTCTGATGGGCAGGGGGTGTGTGTGTGTGTGTGTGTGTTTGCAGGTTATGGTCAGTGAGGACTCTGATGGGGAGGGTGTGTGTTTGCAGGTTATGGTCAGTGAGGACTCTGATGGGGAGGGTGTGTGTGTGTGTTTGCAGGTTATGGTCAGTGAGGACTCTGATGGGGAGGGTGTGTGTGTGTGTTTGCAGGTTATGGTCAGTGAGGACTCTGATGGGGAGGGTGTGTGTGTGTGTGTGTCTGCAGGTTATGGTCAGTGAGGACTCTGATGGAGAGGGTGTGTGTGTGTGTTTGCAGGTTATGGTCAGTGAGGACTCTGATGGGGAGGGTGTGTGTGTGTGTGTGTTTGCAGGTTATGGTCAGTGAGGACTCTGATGGGGAGGGTGTGTGTGTGTTTGCAGGTTATGGTCAGTGAGGACTCTGATGGGAATGTGTGTGTGTGTGTGTGTTTGCAGGTTATGGTCAGTGAGGACTCTGATGGGGAGGGTGTGTGTGTGTGTGTTTGCAGGTTATGGTCAGTGAGGACTCTGATGGGGAGGGTGTGTGTGTGTGTTTGCAGGTTATGGTCAGTGAGGACTCTGATGGGGAGGGTGTGTGTGTGTGTGTGTGTTTGCAGGTTATGGTCAGTGAGGACTCTGATGGGGAGGGTGTGTGTGTGTTTGCAGGTTATGGTCAGTGAGGACTCTGATGGGGAGGGTGTGTGTGTATGTTTGCAGGTTATGGTCAGTGAGGACTCTGATGGGGATGTGTGTGTGTGTGTGTGTGTGTGTGTGTGTGTTTGCAGGTTATGGTCAGTGAGGACTCTGATGGGGATGTGTGTGTGTGTGTGTGTGTGTGTGTGTTTGCAGGTTATGGTCAGTGAGGACTCTGATGGGGAGGGTGTGTGTGTTTGTGTTTGCAGGTTATGGTCAGTGAGGACTCTGATGGGGAGGGTGTGTGTGTGTGTGTGTTTGCAGGTTATGGTCAGTGAGGACTCTGATGGGGATGTGTGTGTGTGTGTGTGTGTGTGTGTTTGCAGGTTATGGTCAGTGAGGACTCTGATGGAGGGTGTGTGTGTGTGTGTTTGCAGGTTATGGTCAGTGAGGACTCTGATGGAGGGTGTGTGTGTGTGTGTTTGCAGGTTATGGTCAGTGAGGACTCTGATGGGGAGGGTGTGTGTGTGTGTTTGCAGGTTATGGTCAGTGAGGACTCTGATGGGGAGGTGTGTGTGTGTGTGTGTTTGCAGGTTATGGTCAGTGAGGACTCTGATGGAGAGGGTGTGTGTGTGTGTTTGCAGGTTATGGTCAGTGAGGACTCTGATGGGGAGGGTGTGTGTGTGTGTTTGCAGGTTATGGTCAGTGAGGACTCTGATGGGGAGGGTGTGTGTGTGTTTGCAGGTTATGGTCAGTGAGGACTCTGATGGGGAGGGTGTGTGTGTGTGTGTGTTTGCAGGTTATGGTCAGTGAGGACTCTGATGGGGAGGGTGTGTGTGTATGTTTGCAGGTTATGGTCAGTGAGGACTCTGATGGGGGTGTGTGTGTGTGTGTGTGTGTGTGTTTGCAGGTTATGGTCAGTGAGGACTCTGATGGGGATGTGTGTGTGTGTGTGTGTGTGTGTGTTTGCAGGTTATGGTCAGTGAGGACTCTGATGGGGAGGGTGTGTGTGTTTGTGTTTGCAGGTTATGGTCAGTGAGGACTCTGATGGGGAGGGTGTGTGTGTGTGTGTGTTTGCAGGTTATGGTCAGTGAGGACTCTGATGGAGGGTGTGTGTGTGTGTGTTTGCAGGTTATGGTCAGTGAGGACTCTGATGAGGAGGGTGTGTGTGTGTGTGTTTGCAGGTTATGGTCAGTGAGGACTCTGATGGAGGGTGTGTGTGTGTGTGTTTGCAGGTTATGGTCAGTGAGGACTCTGATGGAGGGTGTGTGTGTGTGTGTTTGCAGGTTATGGTCAGTGAGGACTCTGATGGGGAGGGTGTGTGTGTGTGTGTGTTTGCAGGTTATGGTCAGTGAGGACTCTGATGGGGAGGGTGTGTGTGTGTGTGTTTGCAGGTTATGGTCAGTGAGGACTCTGATGGAGAGGGTGTGTGTGTGTGTTTGCAGGTTATGGTCAGTGAGGACTCTGATGGGGATGTGTGTGTGTGTGTGTGTGTGTGTGTGTTTGCAGGTTATGGTCAGTGAGGACTCTGATGGGGAGGGTGTGTGTGTGTGTTTGCAGGTTATGGTCAGTGAGGACTCTGATGGGGAGGGTGTGTGTGTGTGTGTGTGTTTGCAGGTTATGGTCAGTGAGGACTCTGATGGGGATGTGTGTGTGTGTGTGTGTGTGTGTGTGTTTGCAGGTTATGGTCAGTGAGGACTCTGATGGGGATGTGTGTGTTTGTGTGTGTGTGTGTGTGTGTGTGTTTGCAGGTTATGGTCAGTGAGGACTCTGATGGGGAGGGTGTGTGTGTGTGTGTGTGTTTGCAGGTTATGGTCAGTGAGGACTCTGATGGGGATGTGTGTGTGTGTGTGTTTGCAGGTTATGGTCAGTGAGGACTCTGATGGGTGTGTGTGTGTGTGTGTGTGTTTGCAGGTTATGGTCAGTGAGGACTCTGATGGCGAGGGTGTGTGTGTGTGTGTGTGTTTGCAGGTTATGGTCAGTGAGGACTCTGATGGCGAGGGTATATATGTGTGTGTGTTTGCAGGTTATGGTCAGTGAGGACTCTGATGGGGAGGGTGTGTGTGTGTTTGCAGGTTATGGTCAGTGAGGACTCTGATGAGGAGGGTGTGTGTGTGTGTGTTTGCAGGTTATGGTCAGTGAGGACTCTGATGGGGAGGGTGTGTGTGTGTGTGTTTGCAGGTTATGGTCAGTGAGGACTCTGATGGGGAGGGTGTGTGTGTGTGTGTTTGCAGGTTATGGTCAGTGAGGACTCTGATGGAGAGGGTGTGTGTGTGTGTGTTTGCAGGTTATGGTCAGTGAGGACTCTGATGGGGAGGGTGTGTGTGTGTGTGTTTGCAGGTTATGGTCAGTGAGGACTCTGATGGGGAGGGTGTGTGTGTGTGTTTGCAGGTTATGGTCAGTGAGGACTCTGATGGGGAGGGTGTGTGTGTGTGTGTGTGTTTGCAGGTTATGGTCAGTGAGGACTCTGATGGGGAGGGTGTGTGTGTGTGTGTGTGTTTGCAGGTTATGGTCAGTGAGGACTCTGATGGGGAGGGTGTGTGTGTGTGTGTTTGCAGGTTATGGTCAGTGAGGACTCTGATAGGGAGGGTGTGTGTGTTTGCAGGTTATGGTCAGTAAGGACTCTGATGGGGAGGGTGTGTGTGTGTGTTTGCAGGTTATGGTCAGTGAGGACTCTGATGGGGAGGGTGTGTGTGTGTGTGTGTTTGCAGGTTATGGTCAGTAAGGACTCTGATGGGGAGGGTGTGTGTGTGTTTGCAGGTTATGGTCAGTGAGGACTCTGATGGGGAGGGTGTGTGTGTGTGTGTGTGTTTGCAGGTTATGGTCAGTGAGGACTCTGATGGGGAGGGTGTGTGTGTGTGTGTGTTGCAGGTTATGGTCAGTGAGGACTCTGATGGGGAGGGGTGTGTGTGTGTGTGTTTGCAGGTTATGGTCAGTGAGGACTCTGATGGGGAGGGTGTGTGTGTGTGTTTGCAGGTTATGGTCAGTGAGGACTCTGATGGGGAGGGTGTGTTGTGTGTGTGTGTGTTTGCAGGTTATGGTCAGTGAGGACTCTGATGGGGAGGGTGTGTGTGTGTGTGTGTGTTTGCAGGTTATGGTCAGTGAGGACTCTGATGGGGAGGGTGTGTGTGTGTGTGTTTTGCAGGTTATGGTCAGTGAGGACTCTGATGGAGAGGGTGTGTGTGTGTGTTTGCAGGTTATGGTCAGTGAGGACTCTGATGGGGAGGGTGTGTGTGTGTGTGTTTGCAGGTTATGGTCAGTGAGGACTCTGATGGAGAGGGTGTGGTCGCCCACTTCCCAGCTCATGACAAACCCATATCCTGCATGGCCTTCAATCCAAGTGGTGAGTAAAGAACCCACACACACACACACACACACGCACACACACACACACACACACACACACACACACACACTCTTTTGTATGTGCACAGCAGAAGTCAATGCTCTCATTAAAGGAAAACCGCCTGACGAGGGTTCATTTTGGGCCCAGAATGATAATCTGCTTATTACTCATGCATATGTAGTGAAAGAATGACTGGGCAAACAGACTCACTCCGGTGAAGCACTCTAACGGTCTGTTGGGTCGTTTGGGTAACTTTACACTTACTGATTATAAATGAGCCTCCTGTGCCTTTTCGGTGACATCGCTGTTTTGTCTTCCTGAAAGTAACACCGATGTTTTTTTTCCTCCGCTTTTTAAGTTTGCCCTGGAAAACAGCTGCTAAGTGCCTGTAGTGTAATAGATCATGGTATTTAAGTGGTGGAACCGCCCCCCCCCCTCCGTGATGGGGTTAGGGTTGAGTGGTCCCATCGCCCTCCGGCAGACCGACCTGTGATGTGGGGGTGGGGGGGGGGGTTGCGGTGCGCGTCGTCATGGAGACGCGTAAGAGGCGGGGTTGCTGGGGTGGAGGTCCTCATTGTGGGCGAGCTGCAGGTGCGCTGCCCCTGCAGGCAGGTGCGGGCAGGGGGGGGGGGGGCGGAGCCAGCCCGCAGGGGTGACCTCATTGGCCATTGTGCGCGTCCGCGCTCGCTCCTGCCCGCGGCGAGAGGCGAGCCGGTCGGCGGACGGGACGTCCCGGCTAACGGGCGTGACGACGCCCCGAAGGCCTGCGGGGGGGGGGCTCGGTTACACCCCGCCCCCCCCCCCACATGAGAGGAGCCGCCCGGGGTCCCGTCGCCCCGGAGCCAGGAGGGGGGCGGGGGTCAGGGGTCAGAGGTTAAGGGTGAGACCCATAAGTCACTGCGTGTGAAGTCGTCCGTGTCACAACACTGTTGCGGCTGTAGAAACACTCCAGAGCGGAGTGTAATCCACTCCAGAGCCGGTGTCCGTGGAAACCCGAGGCATCTGAGCCGGCCGCGACCGGCCAGGCGCTTCTTTCGGAGGTGTCCCGCCCTCGCGCTCCTGACCCAATGGGAAGAGGAACCAAGTCTGGGAGTCAATGGGGGTCCCGTGAGGTCCTCAGCAAAATTGGGTTTAGATTGTGATACATTTTGTTTGTAGTTTTAGGTTTCGCAAGTTACATATTTCAGCTTACAGATGAAATGAACTGTTTGATTTTTATGTCTGTGGGAAAATTATGATCTTAATCATTTATTTTGTATTAATATTGTGTTAAAAGCGTGTCTGACATGTGTCTGCGTGTGAGTTGTATCATGCAGTGATCTTTTTAATATCCATTTTATTTGTGCTGGTGGGTGAAATGGCTGCTGCCTGTGATGGCTGCTGGATAACGGTGCCTAAAATGGATGACCTCTGCCATTGGGCAGCCATCATAGTTGTCTCATTAGGCCATTTTGAGATGGGAAGGGTTTATGAACCCCTTTGAAGCCCTGATGTAGGCTGCCTTTGGAGTAAACGGTGGATGGTAGTTCTGTGAATAATGTGCGAAGCTACAGCTTGTGTTGGACTCGCTTCCAGAGTGATCTGACCGCGTGCTCCCGGAGGCCGGCTCTAGGGGGCGCTGTTGGTTTGCGTTTGCAGGTGCGTCTGCGGGTGGCCTTCTAGCGTGCAGCTCCCGTGCGGGGCGCAGAGGAGAGCCGGTGTCTGTGGGTCACCTCTTCTGTTCGACGCTGCTGAGAGGCCATCTTTGGGAAGCTCTCGTCTCCACGGCGATGGAAGTCGCAGAGAAAACCTTTAAAAAAACGGCGACCGTTTCCTCTTCCTGTGATCGTCCCGCCATTTTGTCTGAACGTACGCGTGTGCTTTTGAGCTCCCGAGCAGCCGGCTAGCTGCGGCATGTCGAGCAGGGCCCTTAAAGTTCATGCAGTGCATGTGGACATAGCTCAGGAGGTAAGAGCGGTTGTCTGGCAGTCGGAGGGTTGCCGGTTCGATCCCCCGTCCTGGGTGTATTGAACCGCCCCTGAGCAAGACACCTAACACCTAATTGCTTCCAATGAGCTGATTGGTGCCTTGCATGGCAGCCTTTCGCCGTTGGTGTGTGTGTGTGTGTGTGTGTGTGTGTGTGTGTGTGAGAATGGTGAATGAGAGGCATCAATTGTAAAGCGCTTTGGATAAAAGCGCTATATAAATGCAGTCCATTTAGACCCAGGCACATAAATGCTGCCGCAGAGGGAAAAGCAAGCAGATGCTCCAGCTACGGCTGTAGTTTGTAAATCCCTGTCGTTGGAAAAAGGCTGAGCAGTTTTGTGGACGAAACTCACCGGGACGAAACTGGAGAATTACTGTACTTAGAAAGAGAGAGATCCCGGCTCTGCTGGTCTCCCCCGTCGCCCCCCCCCCCCCCCCCCCCCCCCCTTCCCGATGGAAACGTTCCGAGCCGACGGTCTCCCAGGTGACCTGCCGTGGGTAACCACAGGGCCCTGTAAACTTCAAAAAGGCCCGAAGCTCAACTTTCCACCTGTCGGCTCAGCAGGAGGATAACAGCACACGTGCACCATCACCTCATTTCACTCGCACATAAATCCTCAGGGCTGCGGTGAGGGTTAGGAGTACGAGATTGGCTATGAAAAAGGAAAAACCAACAACAATCAATACCTGCTTTGAGGGGCTAATAAGGTCAGGAGAGACATTAAGTACTTTAAGTCTGACACACGCATGCGCCCTCACACACACACACACACACACACACACACACACACACACTGAATAGGAGATAATGTTAAAGTCTCTCTGAGGTGCAGCCTCAGAGACCTGTACGCATATGTGTGTGGTTTTGTGTGTGTGTGTGTATAAGTGTGTGTGTATGCTTTGTATGTGTGTGTTACCTCATCCCCTTCGGCAGCTAAGATTGGTTGGTTTTCTTCCACCTTTCTCCCCTGCTTCTGCTAGTTTATTAGGTAAGACGCCAAGATGAAAACGAAATGTCTTAAAGGGAGGAGGGGGGGAGGTTGCAGTGCATGGTGTGTCTGTGTGTGTGTGTGGGGGGGGCTGAATACTCACTCTCACAGCTCTCCTCTCTCTTTGTAATTCCACTCAATCACAGAACTGATAAAGATCAAAGACCCTGCCTGTCTGGAGGGGGGGGGGGGTGGGGGTGGGGAGTGGGTGGTAGATTAGCTGCAGATCCCCATAGCCCCTCCCCCACACCACAGAGGGCAGCAGATACTGACCAATCAGCACTGACCGCTGTACTGAGGCGCCTGCTGCAGTGAATTCTGGGTTGATGTAACAGAAATGCTGCCACTTTAGAGAGAGCCAGAGACCATTACATCATCACTGAGACCATTACACCATTACTGAGACCATTACATCATTACTGAGACCATTACATCATTACTGAGACCATTACACCAGTACTGAAACCATTACATCATTACTGAGACCATTACACCAGTACTGAGACAATTACACCAGTACCGAGACCATTACACCAGTACCGAGACCATTACACCAGTACCGAGACCATTACACTATTACTGAGACCGTTACACCAGTACTGAGGCATTACACCATTACTGAGACCATTACACCAGTACTGAGACCATTACACCAGTACTGAGGCATTACACCATTACTGAGACCATTACACCATTACTGAGACCATTACACCAGTACTGAGACCATTACACCAGTACTGAGGCATTACACCATTACTGAGACCATTACACCATTACTGAGACCATTACACCAGTACTGAGACCATTACACCATTACTCAGGCGATTACACCAGTACTGAGACCATTACAGTGCTGTTCTGCTGGGAGCCCATGGATTACGTGCTTAAGGACCAGTGCACTGCAACCCTGACTGTGTATTGTGAGGGTCTACAAGCAGACCTCTCTCTCACACCCCTACATGTACAATACAGGTGACACACACACGCGCACACACACACGCACACACACGCAGCACACACACACGTGCGCACACACGCACGCACACACACGTGCAGCACGGGTGGCGCACACACGGTGCTCAGCCCAGCACCCTGGTTAAATAAGCCCCATCTATGCAGAGGGCTGCTGATTACAGCCCTGTCTCCTGACTACCTGTCATTTACTGCACTGTGGGCTCCTCTCTCTCATCTCTGCACGATCCAGCCACACTGCGCAGACGGTGCACTGGTCCGTGCTGCTTTTCTGCGGTGCGTTTGCGCAGCTGAGGATGCTGGGAGATACGCAGGCAGCAATGTTTCCCTCTGAAACACATTTAGTGAAATACACCGCGTGTACGTGCTCAAGTTCATAGTGGTGTAAAGAAATGACTGAGTTTTTTTACCTCGAGGAATTATGTTGGTGTCTTAGTCATCTCTGTTCTGGCAGCCAGTGTGCTGCTGGGCTTTTGAGTTCTGAATGTGCAGGGTTCGATTGTCCAAGAATACGTTAAAAAACTTTCTTGTGTTTATCTGTTCAAAACCACCAAACATTTCCTTTCAAACATAGCACTTTAAAAAATGACACGTCAGCCCCATAAAACCTCATTCAGTCCAGATTTAATTGATCTTTGTCATGGTGGTTGGAGGTACATTGTGCTCGTGTGTCTTTGGTGGTACTTTGTGCTGGTGTGTCTTTGGTGGTACTTTGTGCTAGTGTGTCTTTGGGGGTACTTTGTGCTGGTGTGTCTTTGGTGGTACTTTGTGCTCGTGTGTCTTTGGTGGTACTTTGTGCTAGTGTGTTGTTGGTGGTACTTTGTGCTCGTGTGTTGTTGGTGGTACTTTGTGCTCGTGTGTCTTTGGTGGTACTTTGTGCTAGTGTGTTGTTGGTGGTACTTTGTGCTAGTGTGTCTTTGGTGGTACTTTGTGCTAGTGTGTCTTTGGTGGTACTTTGTGCTCGTGTGTTGTTGGTGGTACTTTGTGCTTGTGTGTTGTTGGTGGTACTTTGTGCTATTGTGCTGTGGATGGAAATATGACTCATTGTTTGGCGAAGAAGCTTTGACACTCAGCTCTCAATCTGTAATTTGCCGTGTTTCTATGAAGGTGGTTAAAACTGCAAAAAAAAAAAAGAAAGCACGGCATCTTGGGATGTCGGTGACTCAGACCGGGCGGAGAACCCCACATCCAGATCAGAGAGAGGTCGCTGTCAAGGTCTCCGTGGAAACGTGCCCCCAAACTCCCGTCCACCCACGTAGATGCCTCTCCGGCCCCCCCCCCCATTTCACCAAGGACCGGCTCTCTGTCCTGCTGGAACCCAGACCTGCCACCCTGCTGTCCTGCCTGTCTGTAGGCGCTTGAACTGCGTTACATTTCGCAGAGGGAGGCTGCTCCACCTTGAGTCATGGAACAGTCATCCTCTTAGGGGGCTGGATGGGGAGGGGAGGGGGGGGTTAGATCTGAGTGCCTTTGCTCTGTGAACGGCCATAAAATCAACAGAAAGAACTTAAAAGAGAACTCCCCCCACCTCCGCTCCCACCCCTCCTTCTCTTCAGCTGGTGGGATGGAAAAGGTTAAGTTTGTAGAAGCTCTCACTTGTAAACGATTAACAAGTTGTTGACCGCAGGTTGACCCGGGCATGTGTTTGGGGATGGGTGTGGGGGGGGTGGCGGAGGGAGGTACACTCTCTACGTTTATGGGGAGGGTGGCCTTAGGCTGCTTTGATCTGCGGGTGCCCCCCTCAGCGCCTGGCCTCGGAGTGGGGCCTCAGAGCCAGGATTCAGAGTGGGGCCTCAGAGCCAGGATTCAGAGTGGGGCCTCAGAGCCAGGATTCAGAGTGGGGCCTCAGAGCCAGGATTCCAAGTGGGGCCTCAGAGCCAGGATTCCAAGTGGGGCCTCAGCGCCTGGCCTCGGAGTGGGGCCTCAGAGCCAGGATTCAGAGTGGGGCCTCAGAGCCAGAATTCAGAGTGGGGCCTCAGAGCCAGGATTCTAAGTGGGGCCTCAGAGCCAGGTTTCAGAGTGGGGTCTTCAGAGCTAGGATTCAGAGTGGGGCCTCAGAGCCAGAATTCAGAGTGGGGCCTCAGAGCCAGGATTCTAAGTGGGGCCTCAGAGCCAGGTTTCAGAGTGGGGTCTTCAGAGCCAGGTTTCAGAGTGGGAGCTTCAGAGCCAAGTTTCAGAGTGGAGCTTCAGAGCCAGATTCCGAGTGGGAGCCTCAGAGCCAGGTTTCAGAGTGGGGGCTTCAGAGCCAGGTTTCAGAATGGAGCTTCAGAGCCAGATTCAGAGTGGGAGCTTCAGAGCCAGGTTTCAGAGTGGGAGCTTCAGAGCCAGGTTTCAGAGTGGGAGCTTCAGAGTCTGGTTTCAGAGTGGGGCCTTAGAGCCAGGTTTCAGAGTGGGGGCTTCAGAGCCAAGTTTCAGGCCTGAAAGACAGCAGACACAGCCCTGAGCGTGACCTCGTCCCTGCCCGTATAAATTCGATCAGAAGTGCGCACAGCTCCAGGATCCCCCCCTGCAGCCCTCTCTTTAAGAGCTCTTCCCCACGTGTTTATAATTTGAGATTTCCTTGTTTTCTAAAGCTCGGGGGCCGACTGTTGTTAATTAAAAGGGCTCGCGCTGCCGAGTGACGGGCACTTCCTCCTTCGGTCTCCGCCGCCCCGACTCCGCCCACTCCTGCCCGGAGAGCCGCTGGCCCGTTTCCTGCCAGCGCAGCGCCCCCCCCCCCGCAGCAGATGGTTTGCGTTTACAGGGTTAGAAACGTGCGACAAAAAAAGACCAAACCGGAGCAATATATATATATGTGGGAAAAAATATGAGCCACGGACATGGTTTTCTTTGGCGAAAGACGTGATATTTATGGAAGTGATTAGCAGCCCGCGTGCAGGCATGCATATGCATATGGGACGGAGTGTAGCACAGTGGGTAAGGAACTGGACTTGTAACCGAAAGGTCGCAGGTTCGATTCCCGGGTAAGGACACTGCCGTTGTACCCTTGAGCAAGGTACTTTACCTGCATTGCTTCAGTATATATCCAGCTATATAAATGGATACAATGTAAAATGCTATGTAAAAGTTGTGTAAGTCGCTCTGGATAAGAGCGTCTGCTAAATGCCTGTAATGTAATGTAATATGCAGGGCTCACAGGCGGTAAGTGAGAGGGCCCGAGCTGCAGTGTGTGAGCCGGCCTGTTTCCCCCCCAAACCCGCTCAGTCACGCCCCTGCTCCCGGCTCTTATAAATAGGACGTGTGAAAGCGGTTCGGTCGCTCGGCGATGCCGTTTCCGCGGCGCGACCCGCCCGACGCCTCTCTGACGGGCCTCCCGTTTGGGCCGCCGCCGCGGGAACCCCGCGTCCCGCTCCGAGCAGCGCCGGGTCTGGAGAAACGGCTGCCAGGGAGCCAGACCTCCACCGCCCCGTCCTGAGAGGGGGGGGGGGGAGAGAGAGGTAGGGAGAGAGAGAGAGAGGGGGGAGAGAGCGGCAGAGTGAATGAGAGAGAAAATGAGAGGGGGAGAGAGAAGGAAAGTGAATGAGAGGGAGAGGGAGAGTAAAGGAGAGAGAGAGGGAGGGAGGAAGCTCCCAGATAAACAGACCGCAGGGCCTGAGCTCCTCATCGCCGGCGCTTCCGTCTGCAGCCTCTGTAATTAGCCGGAGCCCTGTTTCCGGCGTGTTCCGCGCTGACGCAGACGCTGTGCGCGCGGCTTGGCGCCTCGTTCTGAGGCCTGGGCTTCAGCTTCGTGGCCCGGGTCAGCTGTCTCAGCGGAGCCTCCTCTCCACCTCTTCTCTAAGGGCTGCGCCTCCTCTCATACCCACTGCACCTCCTCTCTACCCGCTGCACCTCCTCTCCACCCGCTGCGCTCCTCTCTACTCACTGCACCTCCTCTCTACTCACTGCACCTCCTCTCCACCCGCTGCACTCCTCTCTACTCACTGCACCTCCTCTCCACTTGCTGCGCTCCTTTCATACCCACTGCACCTCCTCTCTACTCACTGTACCTCCTCTCTACCCGCTGCACTCCTCTCTACCTGCTGTACCTCCTCTATACCCGCTGCACCTCCTCTCTAACCGCTGCACCTCCTCTCCACCTGCTGTGCTCCTCTCTACCCGCTGCACCTCCTCTCCACCCGCTGCGTTCCTCCCGACCCGCCGCACCTCCTCTCCACCTGCTGTGCTCCTCTCTACCCTCTGCACCTCCTCTCTACCCTCTGTGTCTCCTCTCCACCCGCTGCGCCTCCTCTCCACCCGCTGCGCCTCCTCTCCACCCGCTGCGCCTCCTCTCGTACACACGCCCTGGCGCAGACGGCGGAGAGCGCGTCTCCTCTGTAGTGGCCGCGCGGCGCGAAACGAACTTGGCGAAAGTGGCCTGCGTAAAATTGGACACGCCGCAGTACACTGTGTTTCTTCTCCTCCTCATCCCTCTCTTACCTGCTCCCCGCTTCTTGTAATCTGCGGCCACCCTGACCTCTGCTTTGCGTTCGACGGGCGGGGCGGCGGCGGCTTCCCGCTAACAGAAACCCCGCTGCGCCCTCAACACTCGCCATCCCGCCGAGCTGGAGGACTAATTACCGCTGGCGGTGAAGTGCGGCCGTGAGATGCGGAGATTGGAGGCTTTCCTGATTTCGGGATAATTGCCTGTTCCCTTCGCTTGAAAGTTCAGCTGCGCTCAACGTATGTTTTAGGGTTTATTTAAAAGAAACCAAAACGCATTTTCACAGGCATCGAGTTCAGAGTCTGCTCTGTTTTGCTGTGGTTTGCTGAGCGTGTTGTTTGGAGTAGGAAGCGTAGTTTTTTTCTTCTGTCGTTTAAAGTGACTTCAAATAAAGACGGGGAGATAAATTACCCTCCGCCATCAAAGGCTACACATCGCTTCGGCTGCGGTTGTGTTAAAAACAGACTCTGAGTCCTCTGCTGCTGCTGTTGGGAGAGGGGGATTGTGGGTAAAATTGGCGAGCGGCTTGCGAAAGGATGGGGTGATGGGATTTCAGAGCCGCGACGGCCCCTGATTTCGGGTGTGTGTTTATCGTGGCGTTTGGGCGGGTGACGGTGGCGGTGCTGTGCGGGGGATTGTGGGATTGTTCGGCGCGTGCGGCGGGAGCGGTGGGGGCCTCGCGGTGAAGTGAAGGTGCGTTTCCCTCCCCAGGCATGCTGCTGGTGACGGCCGACACGCTGGGCCACGACTTCCACGTCTTTCAGGTCCTCACCCACCCCTGGACCTCGTCCCAGAGCGCCGTCCACCACCTGTACACCCTGCACCGCGGAGAGACCGAGGCCAAGGTACGCTACACACACTATACACACTATACACACTATACACACACACTATACACACTATACACTACACACACTATACACACACTACACACACTACACACACACACACTATACACACTACACACACTACACACACACTACACACACTACACACTATACACACTATACACACACTCACACTATACACACTACACACACTACACACACACACACTATACACACTACACACACTACACACACACTACACACACTACACACTATACACACTATACACACACTATACACACACACACACACACACTACACACACTATACACACACTACACACACACTCACACACACACACACACACACACCCTGCACCGCGGAGAGACCGAGGCCAAGGTACGCTACACACACTATACACACACACACACTCACACTATACACACTATACACACACTATACACTATACACTCTCACACTATACACACACTCACACACACACACTATACACACACACTCACGCATACACTCACACACACACACACACACACACACACATATACACACACTCATGCATACACTCACACACACACACTATACACACACACACACACACACTCATGCGTACACTCGCACACATATACACACACACACACACACACACCTACACCTATGCGCTGTACACCTGCCTCCCTTACTGAAACCCACTTTGTGGAAGTATGCAGTTAAACTCCACACCCCGCTCATTTCTGGAGAGGCAACCTGACTGTCTCAGATATTAGTTGGGATGGCTCATCCCTGCTGTGGTGATTGGATTTACCCTCCCGCAACAGGCCCAGGTGATTGGCCAAACCCAAACCGTGAATGTCTAAGCCCCGCCCACAGTGATCAGTAGCCACCTCCCCCTGAAGCCGCAGACTGCCCGTGGCGTTTAAAGAACACACGGCATGCTGGGTACATTCCCTGAACACAGTCTGGGTTCACACAGATTAAAACTGTCCCTTTTCATCACATTATAGTACGTTTTTACTGTATATCACGGCCCCAAATTCACGACAGAAAGACACGGTCCACAACGTTCACCCCCGCCCCCTCCGCGGCGGTGTCATTAAGTACGCTCTTTCGTGAATGTTTACTCAGCGTTGTTTACCGTTGGACGAGTTGACGTTTGTCTCCGTCAAGGTGTGCGGAATTCTAATTCCGTTCCACAGGTGTGCGTTTGAGTTTCGGGCCTTTTCACGGTTTCAAGGGTGGGGTTTTTAGCGCGAAGTCGGCCCTAATGACCCAACACGCTCTAACCGGAAAAAACCCTCGAGCAAATGGGGGGTAATCCTACGGTACACTGCAGTAATCCTTTGATATATTGGCCTGTCGTGTGGAAAACCGTCCCTCTCCGGGAGAAATGCGAGAGAAACGCGGTCGTGTCCGTTTCAGATTTGACTCTCTCCAGCTCAGTGTATACGGAAGAAATGCGTCTTGATTGGGCAACGGCGCGTTGTTGTCTGATTGGTTATGCTCGGTTGGGAATGTAAATATTGAGCTAATGGGTGTCACGACCGCTAAGCTAGTCTCGTTAGAGACAGTAAAGCAGAAATCAGACAGCAATTTTGGATTCAGTACCAGACCGTGTGGCCCAGCCATGGCATAGAGCAGTGCCTCAACAGATCAAACAGCCAGCAGCCCTGTGAAAGGCCAGCTTATAGCTGAGAAGTTAACCTTAGAAAACTGGTCTTGAGATGACCCTACGATTCCTCTCTCTAACTCTGGCTGTTTCCCGCCTCAGTTATGAGCAGTTGTACAGAGCTGAGAGGATATTGCTCTTGCGGGCTGATAGTGAAGACCTAGAGGCCTGAACGGAAACCTGCGGTCCCCACTTTGATCACAGACGTGTAAGACCGAGAGACGGGCGCGTAATGGGAGGCTTCGCCTCGACGGTGCTAACGTGAGCTAATGGGGACACGTCGGCGTGTTTGTTCGGGGATTGCGGACGGGGTTGTCGAAGGCATCGAGGCGAGGGACCGCGTCCGTGTGCACAGCCACGGTCCTTCTCGTCTTGAGTACACAGCCGCCGCGCTGTTTTCCAAACACACTCCTGCAGCCGACCTGAGGAAGGCGAAGCTGTGTGGGGGACGCGTCCGGGCGCGTCTGCTTTCTCATTAACGCCCACATGTGTTTAGCCTAGCGGCTCCTCCGCGGCCAGGGGCTGCTCTGTTGATCTGGGAGGGTTTGTTTGGCTCGGCAGAGCCAATATTTATCCCCACGGGGAGAGCAATTCCCATGCAGCCTGGAAAGTCCCTCTCTCTTACACATACGTACACACACACGCACACATGCACGCAGACTCATACACACACACACACACACACACATGCACGCAGACTCATACACACACAGGTTCACGCAAACTCTCACACACACACACACACACAGACTCATACATGTGCGCGCACACACACACACACACACACACATACTCATACACACACGCACACAGACTCATACACATGCACACACTCATACACACACACACAGGCACACATACACACTGGCACACACACTCACAGACACATTCTCTTACACAGAGGTATCCCATTTGGCTTTTTTGAAAGGCCTGTTGCATTGCCCAGTCCTCAGGGTCAGCGCGTGCTCGGGGTCATGTGATGCGGGTTGAGTGAGGCAGGACGGGTGGTGGAGACCTCCAGACCAGATGAGGGGGCTAGTTAAATCAGTCACCGGGTCACTGCAGGAGTGCTGCCTGGCAGTGCGTTAGCACTGGCTTTGATCTGACTTTGGAAGCAGTGAAAACCGCGGAGTGGCGGCCAGGAAGTGGCGGCAGGACGCGGCGCGGACGCTGGCGGCGAAGCTGGTGGGCGGGGCACACGTGTGTGGGCGGACGAGGGTAGCCGAGGGCTTCTGGGAGGCCCACACATCTGCTTGCCTTGGCTGTACGTGACCTGTTCTTAAACCTTCGCCAAAGAAAGTGTCTGCCGTTAAAATGGTAGATGCGGATGAGCGGAAGGCCCAAAGGCCTGGTGTTACAGCCACTCCCAGAATGACCACAGCGTGACGAGGCCAGGAGACAAGGAGGCGCAAATGAAACAGGAGTTTATTTAAACAAATAGAGTTGAGGGTGAATGGATGCGTGAATTCAAGAATGTGTGTGTGTGCGTGTGTGCGCGCGTGTGTGTGTGTGGAAAAATTGTACTTCGCTTTGGATAAAAGCCTCTGCCAAATAAATGTAATGTGAGTAATGTAATGTAATAAATTATGGAATGTAATGAAAAAGAGAAAAAAATGTCTGAATAAAGAAAACACAGACTGGCCAACTCCTAGGCCGTGAAAAACCCGCGGGGGTGCTGGCACCAAAAAAAGAGGAAACTGCCTAGGCCTGGGCATCCCAGTCTTTGAAACGTGGGCCCTGGAAACTCCGATTAAATTGGGTGATACCAATCAGGTCTGGGAGCGGGGGGGGGAAACAAGGCAGACAAAAATCACCGATGAGAAACAGACACACGTAACACCTGGTTCACCTCCGACCCCCCCCCTTCTCTCTCCGCAGGTGCAGGACATCTGCTTCAGCCCCGACTGCCGCTGGGCGGTGGTGAGCACGCTGCGCGGCACCTCGCACGTCTTTCCCATCAGCCCCTACGGCGGGCCGGCGTGCGTGCGCACGCACATGTCGCCGCGCGTGGTCAACCGCGTCAGCCGCTTCCAGAAGAGCGCCGGGCTGGAGGAGATGGAGCAGGAGCTGAGCAGCAAGCCGGGGGGCCGCTGCAGCCCCGTGCACCTGTCCAGCAGCCCCTCGGGCTCGCCCCTGCACGGTCAGCCGCTTTCTCTCTGTCACACGCACGCACTTCCTGCCATCTGTGACATCACTTCCTGCTACCTGCAACATGACTTCTCGTTACCTGTAACATGACTTCCTGCTGTGTGTAGCATTACTGCATCATTACTTCCTGCTATCTGTGACATCACTTCCTCCTACCGGCAACATGAGTTCCTGCTTACTGTATCATTACTTTCTGCTACATGTATCTTTACTTCCTGCTACCTGTACCATTACTTCCTGTGTCCTGTATCATCACTCCAAACACAGTCCTGTGAAGGCTTGTAGCTGGTAGAGTAGTACTCGGAGAGGCGTAGCGGGGTCAGCGGCGCACTTTCAGGAGGGAAACGCCCGCCGTGCGGCAGACCTGTGAGCCGTCCGGGCCTCCTGGGGGTCACGCGTCTGGCTTTCACATCCGCATGAAAGCGCCGCTGTTAGCCCCTCCCCCCGCCGCGGCGCGTTTGAGTCTCTCCACGGGAGCCGTGCGCGGCGGGTGGGGGCGGGGCGAGCCGGTCCCTCTCCAAAGAGCTCTTTGCCCCGGGACCGTTCCTGAGACATCCTGCTGGTAGACTCATTCACCCCCCCCCCCCCCACCACCCACCCCCCCATCCCCCAACAGTCTGTTTCTGTTCATCCCCTCACACGCACTCTCAGAATCGATTAATCCCCCCCCCATCCGAAATATGACATCGGGCCATAAATTCGGAGCCGCCCGGCTGTGGTTGCGGTCGCTGACGGTAACTCGTATTAATCGCTATTAAAGCCGGTTTCCCCGTTTTCCCGGTGATCGCCCGTCCAGTGGGGCGACCGTTCGAGCGGTCAGGCGGTTCCCGTGCAGGAGCAGGTTTTTGCGAGCTGTCCCGCGAGGCGTGGTCGCGGCTCCCCGGTGACGGAGGTCAGCTGACGCCCTTCCCGGGACGTCGCGTGCGGCCTGAGGCCCCCGAGCGCGTGAGCTCCAGAATTTAAACGCTCTTTCTTCTTCTTTTTTTCTTTCGAGCTGAACTTTCCAAATAGCTGCGCAGAATCAGCAGCCAAAAAGAGTGGCATTCGAGTGAACGCTTTTAAATGAATGGACATTATTGATAAAAAATAATAAAGAGATTTTTGAATTAACATTTCAAACAAAGGGCAGTTTCAGTCTTTCGGATTTTTCTGGCCACGTTTTGTTTCACCGGAGGTGCCGGAGGGACTGGGTTGTTTTCCAGCCTGGGGACGGCGTGACAGGACTGCGCTCTCTGATTTGCTGTGAGATCTCTTTTTGTGGCCTTAAATTAGGCAGGAGAAATCAAACGGTGCGTTCGAGCGATCTCAGCGGCACCCTTATAATCATCGCTGTGACAGCAGAGTGATTTCATGGAAGGAACAGTGGAAATTTCCATACTGTCAGAGTGTGTGTGTGTCTGTGTCTGTGTCTGTGTCTGTGTCTGTGTCTGTGTCTGTGTCTGTGTCTGTGTCTGTGCCTGTGCCTGTGCCTGTGCCTGTGCCTGTGCCTGTGTGTGTGTGTGTGTGTGTACGTGCCTGTGTGTGTATGTGTGTGTGTATGCGTGTGTGTGTGTGTGTGTGTGTGTGTGGGCACAGCAGAGAACCAGCCTACCACTGCCTGTCTCACCCACTCTGTTGTTGGCGCCACTGTTGTCGAGCAGACCACTCCATCATCTGCAGCGGGTGCATGTGTGGGCTCTGGGTGGCACCATTTTGCTTTTCCTTTTGAACCTCTGAGGTTAAGGCTGTAGAAGGAAGAGTGAGGGGGACAAAGAGCTTTGCATGCTATGATGTCACAGGCCCACTCTGACTGGGGGCGTGGTTTACTCTGCAGCCTCTGTCACGGGAAAACAAAGCAGGTGAGACGGAGGCTGTTAATTGGCTGTTGGCAAAAAGCCTCTTCCTGTGTGATAAAATACCACTTCTGTGTCATTAGAAGCTGTGCAAAGCTTGTCTGGGGTTTTTTGCTGTTTTTTTTCCTCCTTTCTAAAAATGGCCTCTTTCTTGTCTTTCAGTAATATAGGTATAAATACCCTTCCTCTTCAGCACAATGCAGCCGCTAAGTGCTGGTGTGTCGCACCCTGATAGCGAAGGAATGGCTTGCTATAAAGAGAGGCCACGCCCCCTCCTTTCCTGCGTGTGACCTGGAGGGGTCTTTGTCCACCCTGGGCTTTAGGCCTTGGCTGCCAATCATATCCTTTCCCCTTCTCAGAACTGCCTCCACCCCATCTCACCCGGTTACTGCCCCACCCTCCATCCAGCCCAACTCACCCAGAGTCTCAGCCCAACTCACCCCAGAGTCTCAGTCCAACTCACCCCAGAGTCTCAGCTCCACTCACCCCAGAGTCTCAGCCCAACTCACCCCAGAGTCTCAGTCCAACTCACCCCAGAGTCTCAGTCCAACTCACCCCAGAGTCTCAGCTCCACTCACCCCAGAGTCTCAGCTCCACTCACCCCAGAGTCTCAGCTCCACTCACCCCAGAGTCTCAGCCCAACTCACCCCAGAGTCTCAGTCCAACTCACCCCAGAGTCTCAGCTCCACTCACCCCAGAGTCTCAGCTCCACTCACCCCAGAGTCTCAGCCCAACTCACCCCAGAGTCTCAGTCCAACTCACCCCAGAGTCTCAGCTCCACTCACCCCAGAGTCTCAGCTCCACTCACCCCAGAGTCTCAGCTCTACTCACCCCAGAGTCTCAGCCCAACTCACCCAGAGTCTCAGTCCAACTCACCCCAGAGTCTCAGTCCAACTCACCCCAGAGTCTCAGCTCCACTCACCCCAGAGTCTCAGCTCTACTCACCCCAGAGTCTCAGCCCAACTCACCCAGAGTCTCAGTCCAACTCACCCCAGAGTCTCAGCTCTACTCACCCCAGAGTCTCAGCCCAACTCACCCAGAGTCTCAGTCCAACTCACCCCAGAGTCTCAGCCCAACTCACCCCAGAGTCTCAGCTCCACTCACCCCAGAGTCTCAGCTCCACTCACCCCAGTTTCTCAGCTCTACTCACCCCAGAGTCTCAGTCCAACTCACCCAGAGTCTCAGTCCAACTCACCCAGAGTCTCAGTCCAACTCACCCCAGAGTCTCAGTCCAACACACCCCAGAGTCTCAGCCCAACTCACCCCAGAGTCTCAGTCCAACTCACCCCAGAGTCTCAGTCCAACTCACCCCAGAGCCTCAGCTCAACTCACCCCAGAATCTCAGGCCGACTCACCCCAGAGTATCAGCCCAACTCACCCCAGAGTCTCAGCCCAACTCACCCCAGAGTCTCAGTTTAAACGAAACTGAAGTTTCAGACAGAATATACGGCCATAGTGTGAAGGTGAATTTCAGTAGTGCAGAACCTGCTGGTGCTGCTTCATACAAAGAACAATGTTTGGGTCACCAGAGCGCGTGTGTTTGTGTTTGTGTACGCGGGACACAGCTGAACAGCGGGCCATCGCTGTGCTTATCCCTCCGTCCTCCATCGTGCCCTAACACAGCTCTGAGCAGAAACCCTGCCTCAGATAAACCCCTAAACCCTGCGCTCCGCCTGAAGGTCCCTGGGGCGGAATGAACGGAGGGGAGATGGTGCGTGCCTGCGCCCGGGTCTGCTGCAGTCGTCCGCGTTTGAAGTGCGCCCGCGGCCCGCCTGTTTTTCCACTTGAGAGGGGGGGCCCGCCGTTTGAGGCTATGCTCGGAGTTCCGCTTCCTCGCCGCACGGCCAGAGCCAGGGGGGGGGGCTACGTGCAGTACCACGTCTGTCCTGCGGGTGGCGCTGCACTGTCAGGTTTCCTGGCAGGCGGGTCTGGCTGCTCTCCTCAGATGCCTCCCGCTGAACGTGATGAGTTGCTGATGCAGATCTCTCCCCGCAGACCTGGAGCTGCTCTGTCATTTGTAACTGGCTTTTATGAATTACCTTTTTATTAATTTTATGAATGACCTTTTTAAAAAAAAATCACAATAGACTCAAAACAATTGATGATGTAGAGTTATGTTTTTAAATGGCCTTTTACTTTTTATTTTTGTAGATGAAGTAATTGTATTGTACGACTGCAGGTAAAATCTGTTTGATTTGTTGGTTGTTTTTAGAATGAACTGCAGAAATGGATTTTTTTTTTAATATTTTTTTTTTCTGTTCCTTCAAATTCTACGGGTTACAGCTGTAGAACAGGACGTGACGCTCTGTTCCTGAGCCTTAATGGTGTGGCACTGAAGTGCAGTCCCTACTGTGCCAGCGTGCCGTGCTGAGTGTGGCAGGGAGTTCCCTAAGATGGTGCTTAATCAGCCATGGCATCACCCAGGGAGGGACGGTACTGTTCGGCGGGGGTAGTCTTCATCTCATTGCGCGAGAGCGCCCCCTCTGGTCAGTCAGGCGACTGCAGCCGGCCTACGGCGGCAGCACAAAATCGGCGCAGCGCTCTGGCGGAACCGCCATGGGGCTCGGCCGGCGGGCAGAGAGATAAGCCGCGCCAACCGGCCGCGCTTGACCGCGATCTAATGACGATAAATAAAAACGAGCGAATGAACGAGCCGTCTGAGCGCTGCGTAAACTCCGCTCCGGAGCTCGGACCACTTTCACGTTCTATCTCCGCGGACAGACGCGCCGCGTTCCGATCTACACCTCCCCCCGACCCCCCCGCCGACCCCCGGGAAGAAGCTTCCAGAAAGCCGGGGCCGCAGGCGAACGAGCTGTTTACTCAGGAAATTAGCGCTCTGCGCCGTTTGGGCTCGCAGTAAAAAAAGCAAAGTGCACTTTATCGCTGGAGACCCGCTCGGGCTGCGGCTCGCTCTTCAGGGTTATTCCTCTCGGTCCCCGGCACCGCAGAACCCTAAACATCGTTATTTTTATTGTGACTGCAACCCTTTGATTTTTCTAAATTACTACATAGGAATGAGAAATGTTGTTAGCGGTCCACGTGCTAAAAATCCGTTTTGCTAACGACGGTTTTCTCGTGCCGTGGTCGTATGTGGGAATACTTTGAGCTTGCGCCGCGTAGCTTGAGAAAGTGTTTTCCCCCCCCTCCCTCCTAAAGTCTCGAGGGAGGCCGAGAATACTTCTCTTCTCACCGAAAGGAAACTCGTTTAACGCAACTTTAAAAAAAAAAAAAAAATCTAGGCCGAGCGCGCTGACAGTCTGTTTTATCTGTCAGCAGATGCAGCCCGTTCACGGCTATGTAAATGCTTGCATTTGTTTTGTTTGAGAAAGGATGTTCCTGCTCTCTCACTCCCTAAATTTCTCTGGCTGACAGGACGGATGATCTGGCTAATGGCCGCACTTTGCTGATCTTTTTATTTATTTTCTTTCTTAAACTATTTTTTCTCAGTTAAAAAAAAAAAATAGTGTGTATATTGGACGAAACATATTATATCTCTCTTCCTTAATCTTGCTGCCTGTGCATCATGTAAAATTAATTTCAGTCTGCTGTATTGTAAGATATCAGATGATTTAATTATGTAGTCTTTTTTTTTTATGAGGTAATTTGTTTTATTTTTTTGGCACGATGTTAGCATTCTGCTAGCGTCTGAGAGAGCGCTAGCATTCTTGCGGCGCAGACGGACGGGAGGTTTGTTTGAGTTAGATCCTGTTCTTTCGCGGCCTCTGGGCCCCGCGCGAATGATGAATGTTTTTTTAACGCGCGGAGCCGGTCCGTGTGAGCGCGAGGCTTTTGGCAGCGTAAAAAGAAGTTGCGTTACGTTTAAATCGGTTTACTCTTGAGGGTCACGAGCCGGGGCTATTTGAAGTTACGCTACTATGAGATGTAAATTACAAACTCGGAAAACGTGCCTACCGTCGGGCTGATGTTTGAACTGGACACGAGATATTTTAATCGGTTGAAGGAGCTGAAATAGAGATTGATGTAGAAGCTGCCTGGAGTTACCTCAGTGGGCGTGGGGGGGGGGGGAGCAGGAGTCTGGAGGGGGAAGAGCAGACTTGTGTTCTCAGAAGTTTGAGAGTGCATGCAGTGAATGTGTAGCTTTTATTTTTTGGGGGGGGGGGGGGGGGCATTAAGAAATCATGGCATAGTCCGGGCTGTTAGAACAGCACTTTGTGGAGATGGAGATGCCTCTGCCCATTCTGTTGGCTGATAGAGGTCCACGGATAGACAGGAGGTTTCCGGAAAAATCTCTGGATCTCTGTCGTGCTGCTTAAATGGGACATGGCAGATTCAGCCTGTCAGTTATGACAAGGCTTTAGTTCTTCTTTGCTGTGTGAGTCGGTTCTCATCTGACGACTGTTTAAACAGCTGCTGGGCTCCTCCTGCTAATGCCATAATCGTCCGACGATCGCTGAAGCAAAGCCAAATAAAAAATGTGAAACATTTACACAAAAACCCACATGTATGCGTATTTACCTTTTATCTTCTCTCCATCTTTTCGGTTTTCGTGTAGCGCCACCATCTTTGTTTTCGCTGTGTATTAAATTAGCAGTAATTTTCATCTATGCTGGAAATCTCTGGCTCCTGGTTTCTATGTTTTGTGTCACATTCAGTCTTTGCCGTACCGTGTTTGTGCCGATTTCAGTTGCGTCGGATCTTCGAATAGCGCGTCTTTGCGCCGAATTGTGCCGAGCAGTCGCGTAAAGTATTTTTTTTTTGGGCGTATTTGTGTGTGGGTGAAACTAATCTTTCGCTCTCCGTTAGAAGCCTGGATACGTTCCCGTTACGTCAGGAACGCCACCAGACGAAGACGGAGCAGAACGATAGTTTTTTTTTGTTTGTTGTTGTGATGCGGCGGTTTCGATTTTTGGAGCGTTTGTCTTTCCGGCCCGGATTCGGCTCGGCCGCGGCGCGCTCGGCTCCCGGAGCGAGCTCTTTGTTTGTCGTTCCTTTTTTTTTTGGCTCGGTCGTTTCCCGCACAGCTCCGTGGGTTTGGCGGTCAGCGTAACGAGCGAGGACCGCGGCCGAGGACCGACCGCGGAACAACGCACCCCCCGCGGTTAGAAGGCCCGGTCGGACCCGAGCGGCTCCGCCGGAGTCCCGTCGATCGCCGCGCGCGCCCGGGTTCGATTCCCGGCCGACCGCGGCCCGGCCGCGGGCCGACCGCCGGGCGGAACGGGCCGCTTCGCCGAACCCGACGCTCCCGCCCGCCAAAACCACGGGACCCGAGGCCCCGGCGTCCCCCGGCCGGGCGGTCTCGCCGACGCTGGCGCGTTTTACGAAACGGCGGCGCTGATTTCGGACGCGTAGAAAGCCGGGTGTTCTGCTCGTTGACCGCGACGGAGTCCGACCGCACGCAGCGGGCTGGCCCCGCCTTCCGTTTGAACCGGGGAAGATGGGAAAAAAAATGGGAAATGGAACCAGGAGAAGGTCGGCACTGTGTGAAACCCGCACAGCTATAAATAAAAAAAAGAAAACGATTGACGTCTTTGCAGCAGACGGAGATGGAGAAAGCCGGTTTGGGACCCCCGGAGTGTTTGGGGCGGGTACGGCCGTACAGTGACCCCGCTCGCCCCCCCGAAAGTGGGCGGGGCCGGCCCGGGGGGGGGGGGGGGGGGGAGCTCGGCCTTCACCGCCGGGCTACCTGCTCCTGCCGCTGATGGCTTTTCCACAGGCGACCCCCTTTCTTTTCGCAGACGACGCCGCGTCTTCTGAAGTTTTTTTTTTTCCCTTTCTTTTTGCGCCATCTGCGTTTTATAACGGTTCCTTTAATTTGTTTTGACTTTGTCCCCCGGGATTTCTTCTGTCCCGTGCTTTCTGCACCCCCCCTCCCCCCACTCCAAACCCCCCCACCACCAAAAAGCGTTTTATCATGTCGTTTCCTCTGGTCATTTTTCCAGTGGACGGGAGCGCTTGTGAGAAGGAGAGCTGTGGGAATTCGTGCGGGCTGAGCTGACATGACAGAGTTCCCCCCCCCCCCCCCCCGCCCCCCCCCCCCCTCGCCCCCCCAACCCCCCCCCCGCTGTAACATGCCTGGGAAACTTGGAGCAGAAAGAAAGGCCGGGATGAACGAATGAAGCCGTATGTACATCAGCGCGTCCCCGCCCCCCCACCCCCCCCCAGCGCCAGGCCGGCTGTAAAGCGCCTTACCGCCACCGCCTGGGCTCCCGCGACTCCGCCGGCCCTCTCCGCGCTCGCGAGCCGGCCGCTGATCGCTAGTCGCCGGTCGCAAAAGCCAAACACCGGCGAAGTGGCGCTCAGTTAAGATCAACTCCTGTGGGAGAGGTGAGGGTGGAGGAAAGAGAAAGAGTGTGCGGTGGACGGGGACGGCGGAATTGCAAGTGGGGGAGGAGTCGGCGGGGGGGGGGGTGGTTAGTCGGGTGGCCACGGTGGCGGCGGCGGATAGGCCGTCGCTAGCTCCGGTTTCCGCGGCGACCCGGCCGGCCGTACCGGCGGTCAGCCGTGGCTCGCTAACCGAACGGCGGCTCGTTCGCGTCTGTGTCCAGACTTGGTCGGGGAGGCGCGTCATGTGACGAACGATGAAACCCCGCCCGCGGGATCACTGCGGGGTTAAGTGCACACTCTCTGGGATAGGATGGCCTGTTCCCCTGCTCTTCCCCTTTTAGGGCCTGAGTGTGCACTGTGGCAGCGCTGTTGCTCCAGACTGTGAGAGAGGGAGAGAGAAAGTGAGAAAGGGGGACAGATACAGAGAGAGAGAGAGACTGAGAGTGAGAAAGGGAGATAGAGAGAGGGAGAATGGAAGGGGGAGAGAGTAACTGGGTACAGTACAGGAGGGGCAAGCGAGGGAGTTAAGCGGAAAGAGAAATTGGAGTGAGGGAGGAGGAGGGAAAGGGAGGTGAAGGGTCTGTTTGGAAAAGAGATGCTAAACGCATTAAGTCGGTTCCTCTCTCTCCTCTCTCTCTCTTCCTCCCATACTCGGCTTCTTCTGAGGGCCCGTTATGGCTTTAGCTTCCTGTGCCTCCCTTTCCCCGTCATCTCTACCATGAAGGGGAAAGGAAGGACTGTGTGTGTGAGTGCACGTATGTGTTTGTGTGTGTGAACGTGTGTGTGTGTGTGTGTGTGTGTGTGTGTGTGAGTGAGTGTGTGTGAGTGTGTACATACGTGTGTGTGTGTGTGTGTGTGTGTGCATCTGTGTGTGAGTGCGCACACATATCTGTAAGGTGGGGAGGGTTTGCAGCTTTTGAATGTGAAGGGCCCTCTGGACTTGGGCCAAGTTTGGCCCGGGTTTGAGTACTGCCCCTGCTTGAGACCCCGGTCCTTAAACACAAAGCGGCCATTTCACATACCTCAGTATGAATGAATCCTGGGGAAATGGGTTAATGATCTAAACCTCCTCTTGCTTTATTCTCTGATAATCCCTGCATGCACTCCTCTCTCTCTCTCTCTCTCTCTCCTTCCCTTGCTCTGTCTCACTCTCCTCCTTTGCTCACTCTCTCTCTCTCTCCCTCTCTCTCTCTCTCTCTCATTGTGCAGTTCTGTTAGGGCTCTTGTTTGTCCTCCGTCTCTTTCTGTCTTTTCATTCAGTCACTCTTGCCTTTTCCTCTCTTTTCATGCAACAAAAGACCAGAAATGGTCAGAGAGCTAATTGAGTCTGTGTCTCAGAGGTTATAGGGCATTTGTTTAAACAAAAAGGACTCGAACTCACAGTTGTTCACAGGGACAATGTCTGCAAAGACATTCATGTTCAGCTCAGCCACTCTGAATGAAACATTTGTAAACTCTACAGTGAAATAAAGAAATTGTTCAAAAACATCATTTTATATTCAATATCCTTCTGATTATTGTTGATGCAGCTTAACAGTTTAATAACAATAATGTACAATAAAAGCATGAAAGGTTTGAAATAATAATAATAATATAAATTGATATTGTAATAATAATAAAAGTTATAATTATTTTTAAAATAACATATGCTTTCTCTACAATGGATCAATGGTCTGTACTTTGATTTTAGTCTTTAAAATCTTTTGTATATTGAGGCCCACAGGATTCCCGACCCACCTTTTGCCCTCTTGTCTCCTTAAAAGGGTGTTCTGGGTAAAAACGGAGCTGGGCTTTCATACGACCCATTCTTATGGGAAAGACCAATTTAATAACTTGACACCCTACCGAGTACAAACTTTTATATTAGGTCAGCATATATAAAGCTCAGGTTTATTGTAATAAAAACAAAAACACTGAAAGGTGTGTGTGTATGTACGTATAGAACTGAAACGGAAAATGTTTAAATATAATTGTGATGAAATAAATAATGTACTGTGCTGATGTGAAATAATGCGTAATGTGTTTCCATGCAGGCCTGGGCTTGTGTTGGACAGAGTAAAGCCGTGCGGTTGGCTGCAGCTCAGGGCCGAGCGCTAGTGGATGTCTGTAATATTCCACGGGTCATAAAATGTGTTATTGCTGCTCTGGAAGCCAGAGGATATCAGAGACCCCGGGAGCCCAACCCCCTGCCCCCCGCCCCCCGCCCTTTGGGCCAGGGCCCGCAGACAGTCTGCCTCAAAAAAAACTGTAAAAAATAATACAAGACCTGCCAGACACTTACTACTTTGCAGCCATTCATAACTTTATGTAATGCGTGATATTTGACTTGGTGGGTAGGGAATTTGCATGTGTTGTGAATGCAGAAGCGTGTGTGTCTTAGCGTGCCATTAACTGGCTGTGTGGGGCTACACAGACGCTAACGTGCGTTAGCCCCTTGGGCTGCCTTGGCCAATTGTGTGGTGTGAATCTGAGTGTACGTATGCTAGCATAGCGTTAGCCATGTGGGCTGCCTTGGTTGCTAGGATGGTGTGAATTTGAGTGTATGTTAGCATAGCATTAGCTCTGTGGGCTGCTTTGGTCACTAGCGTGGTGTGAATGCGAGCGTATGTTAGCATACTGTTAGCTCTGCGGGCTACCTTAGTCACTGGAATGGTGTGAATGTGTGCGTATGTTAGCATAGCGTTAGCCACGTGGGCTGTCTTGGTCGCTAGCGTGGTGTGAATATGAGCGCAGGTTAGCATAGCGTTAGCCACGTGGGCTGTCTTGGTCGCTAGCGTGATGTGAATATGAGCGTATGTTAGCATACTGTTAGCCACTTGGGCTGCCTTGGTCGCTAGCGTGGTGTGAATATGAGCGTATGTTAGCATACTGTTAGCCACCTGGGCTGCCTTGGTCGCTAGCGTGGTGTGAATACGAGCGTATGTTAGCATACTGTTAGCCACCTGGGCTGCCTTGGTCGCTAGCGTGGTGTGAATATGAGCGTATGTTAGCATAGCGTTAGCCACGTGGGCTGCCTTGGTCGCTAGCGTGGTGTGAATATGAGCGTATGTTAGCAAAGCGTTAGCCACTTGGGCTGCCTTGCTTGCTGACGTGAGCCGATGCCTGATCAGTTCCACATGTCCCACACGCACGTCTGTGTTTACCTTTCTCCTTAAACATGATATTCCTTGCCCTTCGTTCCTGTTTTCAGGAATCTCTCCCAGTCTCTTGCTCCCTTTCCATAAAAGACATTAGGCCTCACAGGAAACCCTTTCAAATTGCTTAATTACATTTGTTGGTGTCTTTAAAATCTGTTTTGTGTAAACCGTTGTTTAGTGGTCAGGAGAATGAAAGTAGATAAAAGTGTCTGTGTGGTGGGGGGGCGGGGGGAGAGTGGGGGGGGGGGGGGGGGTGGTTGTACCCTCATAAGGCGTCTTGCTTTAATCAGGCCCGGGGGTCACTGTGGCCAGCGGCAGGCCCCTGTCTGTCCTGTGCTGTGACGCTATTTCTGCCGCCAGTCGCATACTTACGGGCAAAGAGCTGGGAGGTCAAAGTGTGTGCGAGTGACTCTCGTAAACGTGCCCTGCAGGCCGCTTTCGGAAGGACGTGGGCGAGTCTCGCTGCGGTGACACACGCTTGTCTTTCGTACTTTTTCGGGGGAGTGTTCCGTTTTAAGATCTGTATCTCTGCGCCAGTTGAAGGCCCAGCTCCAGATGAGAGATCATTGGATAGGTTCAAACAGAAACAGTGGTCGTAAAACAGATTGCAGTGCCCCCCCCCCCCAAAAGTAAGGTAATGGTAGAGTGAAATTTGTTTGTTTTGCTATGTACTTAAGTCATTTGGATTTCAGATCACAAGATGAATATGAGGCAAACGTACAGACACTCAGCTTTTATTTCATGTTTACGTTAACTGATAAACTTAAAAGTAAATTCGAGCAACAAAGTCTGAGCCTGGTTGCGTAGCCCTTAAATGGAATAACTGCATCTTCTTTGGAAATGCTTTTCCAGGCCTTCGCTGCAGCCACTTTCTGTTGATCTTTGTTTCGGGGGGTTTCTGTCTTCAGGCTCCTCTTCAGCAACTGAAATGCACACTCAATTGGATTTAAATCAGGTGACTGACTTGGCCGGTCCAAAACTATCCACTTTTTCCAATTGATGAATGCTTTGGTTGCACAGGCAGTGTGTTTGGGGTCATTGTCTTGCTGCACTGGGTGATGAAGTTGGAGGAATTTATTTTGTACGTAGCCAGACCAACTCTGTCTGTACGCTTCCGAATTCATCCTGCTGCTGCCGTATTCCATTACATCATCAATAAAGATGAGTGTGGCTGTTCCAGGGGTGGGCATCCATGCCCAAGCCATGACACTACCTCCTCCATATTTGACAGATGAAGTAGTATGCCTTGGATCATGGTCCGTTCCTTCCTTTCTTCACACTTTTGGCTCTCCATTGCTTTTGGTAAAGGTTTATTTTGGTCTCGTCTGACCATAAAACTCTGTTCCAGAACTCTTCTGGCTCCTCTCTGTATTTCTTGGCAAATTCTACTCTGGACTTTCAATACTTGCTGCTGATGAGAGGTTTTGCATCTTTGCGTACCTCCTCTATAATTCTGCCCTTTAAGGCTTCTGGGCACAGTAGCTTGCAGTGTTTTCACCCCTGCCCTCTGGAGACTGCTGGTGATGTCACTGACCATTCTTTTAGCATTTATCTCAAAAGTTTCTGGGATGTGTCTGTCATTAACTGCGGTTGTCGTCCTCAGTTGGCCTGTGTGGTGCCTATTTCTGAGTCCCACCGGTGGTTTCTTTATTTTTCAAGACTTTCCAAACTGCTGTACTTGATATACCCAGTTTCTGTGCGATCCTTCTTAATGAATTCTTCGGTTCTCTCTATTTACAGATCAGTTGTTTTTCAGCCATAGCTAGTTCTCTGGTCTTCATGATGGTGTGTGCCTTCTGACTCTATATGCAATCTCCACAGATGAAACCAAAGTCTAAATCTAAATCTTGGTTGACTAAACCTCTTTTTTGCATCCTGCTGTGTTTTACCCCTCTCTTGTAGGCTTATGAAAGCTCATAGTCTCCTCTCCTGTAGGCTTATGAAAGCTCATAGTCGCCTCTCCTGTAGGCTTATGAAAGCTCATAGTCGCCTCTCCTGTAGGCTTATGAAAGCTCATAGCCGTCTCTCCTGTAGGCTTATGAAAGCTCATAGTCGTCTCTCCTGTAGGCTTATGACAGCTCATAGTCGTCTCTCCTGTAGGCTTATGAAAGCTCATAGTCGCCTCTCCTGTAGGCTTATGAAAGCTCATAGTCGTCTCTCCTGTAGGCTTATGAAAGCTCATAGTCGTCTCTCCTGTAGGCTTATGACAGCTCATAGTCGTCTCTCCTGTAGGCTTATGAAAGCTCATAGTCGCCTCTCCTGTAGGCTTATGAAAGCTCATAGTCGTCTCTCCTGTAGGCTTATGAAAGCTCATAGTCGCCTCTCCTGCAGGCTTATGAAAGCTCATAGTCGTCTCTCCTGTAGGCTTATGAAAGCTCATAGTCGTCTCTCCTGTAGGCTTATGAAAGCTTATAGTCGCCTCTCCTGCAGGCTTATGAAAGCTCATAGTCGTCTCTCCTGCAGGCTTATGAAAGCTCATAGTCACCTCTCCTGTAGGCTTATGAAAGCTCATAGTCGCCTCTCCTGTAGGCTTATGAAAGCTCATAGTCGTCTCTCCTGCAGGCTTATGAAAGCTCATAGATGCAGGCTGATGGACGCCCTGCAGGTGTTTGCTGGAAAAGCTTATTTTCCCTCCCTTTCTCTCTCCATCCAGCCAAGCTGAGCAGCCAGGAGTCGTACAACAACCTGAGCAACAACAACCTGGGGAACCCCCGGCTCTCCCCCCTGCCCAGCCTCACCGTGGTTCAGCCCCTGGCCCAGGTCAAGCAGCCCGTCACCCTGGGAACCATCACCAAGCGCACGGGGTGAGCTCCACGGCGCCCCCCACGGGCCGCGCGCCGCCACTGCGCTCACCCTCTCTCCACTCTCTCTCTCTCCAGGCGTTTTCCTCTGACCTCGTCCGCAGGTCACATCCAGTCCGCTCACCCGCCGTGGCCTCGTATCGGCGTCCGTGCCCCGGCCGAAGGAGTGATGCATTTCAGGCGCCGCGGTTGTTTTTACGATTACCGATAGCTTGGCGTTCGTACTCCGTTCGTCAGGCAGAAAGCGACCGCGCTTGTGATCGGATGTCGTTCGCCGTGGCGACGGGGCCCGTGTTGCTGTAAGGGACGGTAGGCGGAGCCCCGCGGTTTCGGAAGAATCATTTACCTGTTCGCACCGTCACGGCGATACTCAGCTCTTAACGGCTATCCGTTTAAATCTCGTTTTCTTGCATGTTTGAATTGGAAATGTTGTAACGGTGGGAGCGAGTCGGCAGTGCGCACGATGACAGCGGGCGACAGAGACGGTCACGGGGGGCGGTGTCCAGAGAGGGGGGCGGGGCCATAGAGATCAGACTGGGATGTGGTCACGGTTACGGATGTGGAATGTGGGTGCGGTCACTGAGGTCAGATGGCCCGAGCAGCCCTGAGGGGGGGGGGGGGGGGGTCTGGGGGGGGGGGGGGGGGACCTTGAGAAAGGCGCTTAAACTGGACTGCTTCAGTGAGAGTGTAGTCCATGCATGCGTACATGCATGCATGCGTGAGTGTGTGTGTGTGTGTGTGTGTGTGTGTGTGCGTGCGTGCATGTTCAATGGACCCTGCCTGGTCTGTTTGTGGTGAGATCTGAGGTAACGGCTGGGAGGTTGCAAGTTTGCTTCCTGGGCTGAAGCAGTGTATTCAGCTACACCTGAGGGCGGTCCTTGACTAAATATCTGAGCTGTGTGAGTAAATGTATATGACTGTTACCTGATGACATGTAAAAGTTTAAGTCCCTGCAGAAAAGACACAGTTCCTCTCCCTGTCAGTGTTTGTGGAAAAGGTTTGTCAATAAAACTTTGAGAGTTGGTTCTGTCCCCGTACAGTCTCTGTCTGGCACCAGGGTAGCTGTGTGTTCTCCAGCGCTGTACCACCCTGCCGAATGTGTGCCCAGCGTGCCGAAAGGGATTGACTCTTCCCTCTCCTTTAGGCTGCCCAGCACTCTCACGGGATTTAAAAAAACCCAGGGAACGTGTTTGTTTGGACGTATTTTAAGGGCTGTGTGCAGAGTGGAGTGCGCCATCTGAATTGGACATAGCCGTAACTGATTTTTTTGCGGTTTCCATGGGGTTGTTTTTAAGGAGGACTGGTTTTTCTGGAAAACTGTCTTTCATCAGCACCACACACACCATACCACACCACGTCACAGACACATAATTAAAGTCGATAGTTGTTCAGTGGTAGTGATTCCATGTAGCATTTTGATCACTAAAGCTGTTCAGCTTTTAGTTTAAAAACCTGCAGATAGGTTTCCCCAGGCCATCTGTGAGAATGTGTGAGAATACACGTGCCTGTGCTTCCCACAGGCTGCACCATTCCCACACCACTGATGCTGAAAAAGCTGCTAAATTTCATATTTTTGTTAGGTTTCATATTTTTTATTAAATATGGTGAAGTCATTAAACTGCCTGCATGGTTTGAGCCATTGACTTTCATTTTGCTGTCTTTGCAGCTGGATGTTTTTCTTTCTGCGAACAACCGCACAGACGGTTCTGCTTCCTTATTTTTAGTAGTGCACTGAAGAGCAGACGTGTATAAATGTGATATTTTGACTTGGTGGTGGTGATCTATATTAATGATCTTTCCGTCTATCTCTATCTCTTTCCTCATCAAGACCTTACCTCTCTGGGACAGGATGTTTTGCCATTAAAACTCCATGGTGAGTTTGTCCCACCTTGGTCCCAGCATGCCCCCCTCCCTCTCTCCCTCTCTCTCTCTCTCTCTCTCTCTCTCTCTCTCTCTCTCTCTCTCTCTCTCTCTCTCTCCCTCTCTCTCTCTCTCTCTTGCTTTCTCTTGCTCTCTCTCTCTCTCGCTTTCTCTCTCTCTCTCTCTCTCTCTCTCTCTCCCCCCTCTCTCTCTCTCTCTCTCTCTCTCTCTCTCTCTGGGCACTTCGGTTACGTTCCACATTCTTTCATTTTTCCTTTTCCCCTTGAATTTCCAGCTGTGTTAAAACTAATTGATTTTTAGGAGAGCTACAGAGAATAATCCCACTGACAAGTAAGGATATCAGTCAGTGATAATCCCACAGAGATGCAGTAAGGGTGTGTGTGTCAGTGATAATCCCACAGAGCTACAGTAAAGGTGTGTGTGTCAGTGATAATCCCACAGAGCTACAGTAAGGATGTCGGTCACTGATAATCCCACAGAGCTACAGTAAGGATGTCAGTCAGTGATAATCCCACAGAGCTGCGGTAAGGGTGTGTGTGTCAGTGATAATCCCACAGAGCTACAGTAAGGATGTCAGTTAGTGATAATCCCACAGAGCTGCAGTAAGGGTGTGTGTGTCAGTGATAATCCCACAGAGATGCAGTAAGGGGCGTGTGTGTCAGTGATAATCCCACAGAGCTATAGTAAGGGTGTGTGTGTCAGTGATAATCCCACAGAGCTACAGTAAGGATGTCAGTCAGTGATAATCCCACAGAGCTGCGGTAAGGGTGTGTGTGTGTCAGTGATAATCCCACAGAGCTACAGTAAGGATGTCAGTTAGTGATAATCCCACAGAGCTGCAGTAAGGGTGTGTGTGTGTCAGTGATAATCCCACAGAGATGCAGTAAGGGGCGTGTGTGTCAGTGATAATCCCACAGAGCTATAGTAAGGGTGTGTGTGTCAGTGATAATCCCACAGAGGTGGAAGGTTTTGGCTCGGTTGCACCCCTGTGGTGCGGAGTGGCAGAACCCTGCATTTAAACAGCGTTCAGCGCTGGGCTGTAATCACCCTGTAAACTCCTCCCCCTTTGTCTCCAGATAACGGACCCCCCTCTGTTCGGCCCGCCTCCGCTCAGACTCAGTTTGTTTGGAAACAGGCCTGTGAGGAGCGGCGCCTTGTTTTGATCACGCGGCCTCCTCCACCGGCGCTCCTGGGGGGGGGTGTAGCGGGGCGACGCGGCGTGCGTGGCACCCGAAATTACACGGCGACATTCCGATGCCCCTCTTCAGCGCCCTCTAATTTAACGCGACAGTTCATCGTCTGATTGGCTAACGACGGTGATCGCGGGGGCCGGCGTCAGGCGTAAGAGAAACGGGCTCCCCGGCGTGTGATTTGAGAGCAAACTCGCTGAGTAAACTTTGGTTTCTGTCGGCGATTTGAAACGAGGAGGCCCATTAAACCAAGTGTTTCCAGAGTGCGGGGAACTGCTTGGGAGTTCAGCCTGATGTGACCGTTGATACCCCACACGCGTGTGCTCGGTGCGTGTGGAGTTGATACCCCACACGCGTGTGCTCGGTGTGTGTGGAGCTGATACCCCACACGCGTGTGCTTGGTGCGTGTGGAGCTCATACCCCACACGTGTGTGAGCTCGATGTTCTGCCGATGAAGAGGAGTCTTCATGAATAACTTGAAATTAAATACATTTTTTTTTTTTACGGTTTGTACGCATTTTTTTTTCCAAATGCGTATAAACCGTTAACCATTACGGTGATGATGATGTGTTTTTTTGGAGGGGGGCTGGAGGACAGACCTGGAGTATTCCCAGGCCCTCTGGGGTTGGGCGGGGGGGGGGGGGGGGGGCTCTGTGTCTGTTCTCCTGTGAAACGCAATGCTGAGTTTTTAAAAAGGTACCGTGATGACAGGGTCATGTGCGTGTGAATGACAAAGCACTTCAGTAGAATGAGCATTTCCTCCTCTCTCTGTCTCCTGTTACCCTTCTGTTCTTTAAGAAGGGAAGGACTTTTTATCTTTTTTTTTTATTTGGAAACTGCTTTTAAACCCCTGTCTTACCCCAGAGCTGTCACTCTGCAGTCCCCCAGGGTGAGCTGCACCGTCAATCTGCAATACCCAGCATCCCCTGCCCAATAAATTTGTACTACTTCCCTCAGAGCTGATGTAGGCTCCCTATATTAAAAACAAACAGGACTGAACACACTTATCCCAACTGTCATTGGCTTTCTTATGAAGTTATACTAAGTTTTTTTTTTGTTTGTCGTGGGTATTTATTTATTGTCATTTATTGTATGCTATGCTGCGGAACAAATAACCCATTGGTGATTATAAAGAACTAAGCTAATTAACGCCGTAGATGCATGAGTGACCAGAGGGGGCGCTGTTGGACGACGAGGTCGAAGAACACTCGTGCCCAGGTGACTGAAAGCCTCCCTTTCTGGGTGACGCTAGGGTCAGTTTAAACGTGAACCTGAAGGGACACCGTACTGCAGTCCACTCTGTCACAGCCCGTGCTCCCGGTTACAGAGAGGAGATGGTTTTACTGTGGGCTATGATTTCCTAACGCCGCACGTAGGTAGTGATTACTAGCATGGAGAAAACCATGTGAAGCCAATTAATTGGGTATGGGGCCACCCCAAGTAGCTAGCCACTGCGCTTGAGTGTTTTTCTTCCCACTGGGGGGGGGTTGTTTTTTTTAACTTCACTTTCTTGTTTTTTTTGGGTTCAGGTATGGTTTTTGCCCAGTTTTCTTTTTTCTGTTTTTCTGACTGTGTTTCTTTAAAGAGTGCTATTCAAATTGAATTGAGTAGCATGTAGTAATGCGCAATCTGGAGCTCTGCTGGAGGAAAATGTCACCACGCTTCCGGGAGAATATCAGTCAATTCAGGGCTAGTCGACAGGAGTGGGAAAACCCCCGTCTGAGGCGCCATCATTCCCGAATATTCCATAAACGCTCCATTGGGATCTGACCTGGTGACGGAGTAGGCTAATGCTAATGCTGCTACAGTCTCTGTGGATGGAGGCATTGATTAATTACCTGGGGAAGTGCACTGAGAACGCTGTGGATCAGGACCGCACCATCCTGCACTGTTGTAGAACACTTCGCTCGCAGGGGAAGGCACCAGGCGAAGCTGGTTCAGTTACAGAAGTGGCTCATCGTGAGACGGACGGCTAGCGCTTGGCTGGAACGGGCCAAATCGGCTCAGGTCTTATTCGGCATATTCTGAGAGACAACTAAGGAATTACCTCATGATCTGTTATTATTAACATTTATGAAATGGTTATCACTTATGCAGCACGATCATATTTTTTATATACATAATCACAAAGGAAAGTAAAAGGAAAAAAGGTTAGCATTTGTTTATAAGAGAGAGTGGATGGATTCCGTCTGTAGATGCGTACAGCACCGTGTTTCAGTGAGCAGGTCTCTGCACTCCGGGGCCGGTGGCAGCGCCGCTGCTTTCTTTAGCGGCTCGGGTGGAAACGCGCGGAGGAAGACCCCGACCGACCGCCATTGTCCGTGATTACGCGACCTCACCGCGGCTTAAGTACAGACCCAGGGCCGCGACGCCCGGCTTGCCTCAGCCCGCCATTTTTGGCGGGAAGCGTCACTCGACGCTAACGCGGGAGGGGGGAGGGGGGGAGGGGGGGATGCTCCGATTCCCGCCGCTGCGTTTGATCGGGACTCGTTCCGTCGTTCCGCCTTCTCCACCGAAGCGCCGTTAGCCGGCCTGACGGCCGGGGCGCGGAGGGACGCGGTCGCCGGCCCGAAAACTCCGCCCCCCCCCCCCCCCCCCCCCCCCCGTCCGTTCCCCACCCTGTCCGTGACTCTGACGCTAATGAACAATTATGGCGAGTGGCTTAGCTCTGTCTGTGGGGGTGGCGCCATTGAGTTCCGGGCGCCTGACAGGGAGGGGGGGTGGGGGTCGGGGTGGGGGTCGGGGTGGGGGTGGGGGCGCAGTCCCTCAGAGTAAACGGAGACTGGCACTTGCCGACACTGTGGTGCCGGTGGGGGGGGGTGGGGGGTGGGGGGGGGGGGGCGTTTAGGGGAGATGTCTTTGATGGCAGACATCGCTGATTGAATTATGCCCTTGAGGAAAAGCCATTAGCTCAGTCAAGAGTCCTCGTTTGTCAAATTAAAAGTGGAAATGCCATTGCAGAGGCTCCCTCTTGAGTGCGCTCCCCTGTGAGACGCTGCAGGATACGCAGAGAACCCCCCCAAACCCCCCCCCCCCCCCCCCGTCACCAGCAACTGTGCAGCCACAGAAACAAAACGCACAGACAGCCCTCTTCTCTCCCTCTCGCTCTCCCTCCCTTCTTAGTGCTCCCTCTCCATCCTCCCTCTCTTGCAATCATCCTCGATTCTCTACAGAATTTAATGCTGTTATCTGCAGGTTGCATTTTTTGGTGAATTCTCCTGCTTGGCAAGTTTGTGCTGAAGCACTTCCAGAGTCTGTGTGGGGAGGGGGGATCTGTCTGCCACCATGAGCTCAGCCAGAGGAGGTATTACCCAGGCATGAACGAGTAGTCACACAGTACAGCAGCCAAATCCCTCTCTGATTCAGAACAAACGGCCTGAAATGTGTGTATTAAACTGTGATCTGAGTTAACTGGATTTATAGACATTCTGCTAAGCCGGTGGACTTTGTGGTGGCATGGATGCTGTACGTGACGGGCAGGAGAGAGCAGGTTTCCTTAGTGACGGGCAGGAGAGAGCAGGTTTCCTTAGTGACGGGCAGGAGAGAGCAGGTTTCCTTAGTGACGGGCAGGAGAGAGCAGGTTTCCTTAGTGACGGGCAGGAGAGAGCAGGTTTCCTTAGTGACGGGCAGGAGAGAGCAGGTTTCCTTAGTGACGGGCAGGAGAGAGCAGGTTTCCTTAGTGACGGGCAGGAGAGAGCAGGTTTCCTTAGTGACGGCCAGGAGAGAGCAGGTTTCCTTAGTGACGGCCAGGAGAGAGCAGGTTTCCTTAGTGACGGGCAGGAGAGAGCAGGTTTCCTTAGTGACGGGAGAGGAGAGAGCAGGTTTCCTTAGTGACGGCCAGGAGAGAGCAGGTTTCCTTAGTGACGGGCAGGAGAGAGCAGGTTTCCTTAGTGACGGCCAGGAGAGAGCAGGTTTCCTTAGTGACGGGCAGGAGAGAGCAGGTTTCCTTAGTGACGGGCAGGAGAGAGCAGGTTTCCTTAGTGACGGCCAGGAGAGAGCAGGTTTCCTTAGTGACGGCCAGGTGAAGCTTAGGGTCTGGGGAGAGCAGGTTTCCTTAGTGACGACCAGGTGAAGCTCAGGGTCTGGGGAGAGCAGGTTTCCTTAGTGACAGCCAGGTGAAGTTTAGGATCAGGAGAGAGCTGGTTTCCATAGTGATGGCCAGATGAAGCTTAGGGTCAGGGGAGAACACGTTTCCGTAGTGACGGCCAGGTGAAGCTTAGGGGTTTAGGAAACACTCGAGCTACAGAGGGCAGTCCAGTGTAGATCTTCTCGGCGTTGTTGGGTCTGTCGTCATCGTAAAGGTTTTCTGTTCTAATTTGTAGCTGGATTGTCCCAGTCTTTTATAAAACACAGCCTTTCAAGACTCGACAGTCCCAGATTTATTGGCCTGCCTCGTGTCTCCAAAACAAACAAGGGCGTCTGGGGGTTCTGGAGCTCTTCTTTCACCACGTGGATCTTTACGTGCAGTCGTGCGTCAGCCCTGGGTACTACTGGAGTTCATCTCAATCCCAGAATTCCTGCTCTGTTTCCTGGGTTATTGAAACCAGCTGACCACTGGCTTTGAGGCTTAACGTTGCACAGAAGAAGGGGATGATGAGGAGGAGGAGGAAGGCTCCATCGGTAATTTACAAATTTGAAAAATCGAAAGTAATAATAAGCTCTCCGCTCTACCTGACTCCTCCACAGCAAGGCTGGGTGTCTCTCACCTTTCCCCCCACGGTCTCTCTGTAGCAGAGGCGATGAGCTGGTTTTATTTGGGGGTTTTTTTTTTTGCGGCGGGGGAGTTTGTTACGGTGGAGACGGGACACGTGTGAGACGACCCAGCCGCCGTCCCTGCGTCTCAGCTGCCCTCCGATTGGCCGGCCCAATTCGGGAAACAGGATGCGAGAGGAAGCGGGGAGCCGTGCGGGTGAACTCTCCGCTTCCTGTGCGGGACCCCGGGGGTGGGGGCTGGGGGGGGGGGGAGGGAGGGACTCATGGCTCTGCAGAAAGACGGAAGGGGCGACCGCTCTCCCCCCCGCCCTGTCCCGGTATCTCCTCATCTCGCCCTGTACGGAACTTACAGTCCAGATATTTGGTTATTCGGGCCCCTCTCTCTCCAACACTAATATAAACAGGCCAACAGCTGCTTGTTTTTTCCTCGGGAGGAACTTCCGACCAGCGGCGCGGGCCACAGACAGGCCCAGAATGCACTGGGTCTCTGGGGGCTGATTCATGACCCGCTGACAGTTTGAAGGGAAGTGAAGGGGTAAGAGTTGAGTTTGGCAGCAGGTCATTCAACACCTATTAGACCCCCCCCCCCCCACCCCGCCTCCCACGGGGCGTCCAACAGAAGGGTCAGTTGCTGGCTAAGAGGGACACGTCTGTCTAAATCCAAGCAAAACTTTGCTGTGCTGAAAAAGGAAACAGTCAGGAAGTTTTTGCCAGACAGTTCCTGCATGTATAAATACACACATATATAGATTACACATATTAGTCTGTAAGTATTTGCACAGTGACAAAGCTTTTGTGGATTTGTCTCCGTACTCCAGCACTCCTTTGTATTTGATGACTGCCTGAAGTCTACGACTGGGTATCTTCCCTGGTGATGCTCTGCCAGGCCTGTACTTCTGCCTTCATTTCCTGTTTGTTTCAGGGGGCTTTTTGCTTTCAGTCTTGTCTTCACGTGAAAATGCACGCTTGTTTAGATTCAGCTCAGGTGATTCACTTGGCCCGTCAAGAACAGTTCACTTTTTGGCCAATGAAAAATGGGTTGTTTTAGCAGCGTGTTTGGGATCATTGTCCTGCTGCGAGATGAATTGCCGTCCAATGAGTTTTGAGAGGATTTGGTTGAACTTGAGCAGATAAGATATTTCTCTACTCTTCAGAATGCATCCTGTTGCTGCCGTCAGCAGTCACGTCATCAGTGAAGACAAGTCAGCCAGGTCCACTGGCAGCCATACATGCCCAAGCCATAACACCCCCACCACGTTTCACAGATGAGGTGGTCTGCTTTAGATAATAAGCAGTTCTCCATATTTACTTTCCATCGCTTTGGTGCAGGTTAATACTGGTCTCATCTGTCCATGAGACTTTTTGTTGTTTTTAAAAAAAAAAAGATTTTAATCAAACCAAGCTGGCTGTTCTGTTCTTGAGGCTTACCAGTGGTTTCTACCTTGCGGTGAACCCTTTATGGTAGTCTTTGACACATCTATGTCTACATCCTGGAGAGCGCTCTTGATCTTGTCAACAATTGAAAATGTTTTTCCATCAGCCACTAGAGTGGTCTTCTGTGGTCTACCAGGTCATTTTGCTGTTGCTGAGCTCACCAGTAGGTTCTTGCTTCTTAACATGTACCGAAAGGTTGATTTTGACACACCACTGTCCAATGACTTTTGGTCCCGTGTGCATAAAAGGAGCTATAATTCCTACACTAATCGCCCGATGTGGTTGCAGATACCCTTAAATTAAAACTGATACATTAAAACCTGATATTCATCGGTTCACCTCAAATACACTGTGCTGGAGTACAAAGCCAAAACATATGAAGTCTTGTCACTGTCCATATACTTACATGACTGCATTGTGTGTGTGTGTGTGTGTGTGTGTGTGTGTGTGTGTGTGTGTGCGCGCGCTCGTGCGCATGTGTGCCACCTTCTCATAAATACAGAGCCACATCGGTCCAGTCCAGAAAATATATTCATAATTAGTCACGCTGTGTTTTACAACTTTCACATAGCCTGCTCTCGGAGTGTTGAGTCAGTTGTAATACCCATAACATTCTAGATGCCTTCTGCGAACACCGTGTGGCAGCTTAGCAAGTGCAATATCGACACAAGATATTCTCCTCACAAGTGTAATTTGATAACAGCGGTCTTCCTGTGCCATTTCAGGGGGCTTTTATAGTACTGAATATGATACTTTGGAAGATCTGCCGTTGCGGTATTTGCAGGATATGGCCACTGGGGGCGTTTTGAGTACGGCAGTGTGTGTCTTACCTGTGGCAGTCTCCAGACCTCAGTGTAGTAGCCTACAGCCTGAGTAGGGATGGAGGGAGGCTTAGAGTACTCAGATATTTAGATTTCAGTGCATTCTGGTTCAATTTAGGTCCTTTCCTTATTGTTCTGTTTTTTTCCCCCCCAGCTTTCATTCTGTGGAGTTCTTTTTGCCTGGGACATGCTTGTGTGAAACATCAGTGCTGTTTGTTCACAGACGCAGTGTTGGAGCATGTGTGAGCAGTGTTATGATGTCATTGCGCCCCACGGAGGGAAAGGGTTCGACGCCATGCGTCTCCATGGTCACTGCTGTGGGTTTGAGTGTCCTGTCCTGAATGGAAGGTGGGAGTCTGCTTGCCCCCTCTCTGCAGGGCCTGCCTAAAAAGGGGGGTCTCTCTGTTTGTGTCCTGCAGCAAAGCCAAGCCGCCCCCTCAGATTTCGCCCAGTAAGTCCCTGGCGGGAGAGTTCTGTGTGGCGGCCATCTTTGCCCCGTCCCGCTCCCGCTACAGCAGCAACCCCAGCATGAAGAGGGAGAAAGGTCAGAGCCTGCTGCGGCTTACCCACAGCCTGCACACTGAACACTCCCTGCACATCCTACACTCTGTACACACCCTGCACGCTGCACACTCCCTGCACATCCTACACTCTGTACACACCCTGCACACCCTGCACATCCTACACACTGTATACACCCTGCACACCCTGCACACTGTGCACACCCCACACACCCAACAGTGTACACACCCTGCACACTCCCTGCACACTGAACACTCCCTGCACACACAGCACACACCCTGCACTCTGTACACTCCCTGTACACACCCTGCACACTGTACACTCCCTGCACATCCTACACACTGAACTCACCCTGCACACTCCCTGCACACTGTACTCACCCTGCACACTCCCTGCACACACCGTGTACACTGTACACTCCCTGCACACTGTACTCACCCTGTACACACCCTGCACACTGCACACTGTACACACCCCGCACATACTGTACACTGCACACTGTACACACTGCACACATCCTGCACACTGTGCACTGCGCACTCCCTGCTCACTGAACACTCCCTGTGCACACACCTTGCACACCCTGCACACTGTACACCCCCTTTTCACATGTATAGCATACCTGCTGCCACTGGCGCATGATTGGATGAATGCCTTGTTCAGTTTTTTGAGACTCCGCCCATATTGCTTCATGTGTCCCACAGACCAGGCCAAACAGCCGGTGGTGGACTCCCTATACATCCTCAGTTGCTATGGTAATCTGGTGGAGCATGTGCTGGAGCCTCGGCCAATCAGCATGGCTCAGAAGATCAGCGACGACACACCCCTGGAGCTCAGCACCAGCCCCCGAGCCTGCTGGACCCTGGCCAGGTACGGGCGTGTCACCTACTGACCCTGCAACCTCTGACCTCTCACTCTCTCTGACTGTGTTTGGGGTGAATCACTGAGTGTGTTCTTGTGTTTGTTTGGAGGGAATCACTGACTGTGTTCTTGTGGTTGTTTGGAGTGAATCACTGACTGTGTTCTTGTGTTTGTTTGGAGTGAATCACTGACTGTGTTGTTGTGTTTGGAGTGAATCACTGACTGTGTTCTTGTGTTTGTTTGGAGCAGGACGCCACAGTGGAATGAACTCCAGCCCCCATTTAACACCAACCACCCCCTCCTGCTTGCATCTGACCTGGTGCAGCACTACCAGTACCTCCTGTCTGGCTGTAAGTGTGTGTGTGTGTGTGCACGTGTGTGCATGTGTGCGTATGTGCATGTGTGTGTGTTGGTGTGAGTATGCAGTTGTGTGTGTTTGGTTGCATGTGGTCCAAAGCCTGCTGATGTGTACTATGGAATGGTAAAAGAGAAAATCACCAGGAAAGACCTATCCCACATGCCCTGAACACAGTGCTCAGACCCACACATGCCCTGAACACAGATTCACACATGCCCTGAACACAGTGCTCAGACCCATATCAGTGTGGGCATCCTCAGCAAGGTCTGTTAACCCTTATGCTGTCAGAATCAAAATGGCTGGTACAGTATGTCTCGCGCGTGTGTGTGTGTGTGTGTGTGTGTGTGCACGTGTGAGTGAGTGCATGTGCGTGTGCATGCGTTTGTGCGTGATAGAGAATGTGTGTGTGTGTGTGTGTGTGCACGTGTGAGTGAGTACATGTGCGTGTGCATGCGTGATAGAGACTGTGTATGTGTGTGTGTGTGTGAATAAAAGCATGCATGTACGTTTGTGTGGCCATTTAGTGAGTGCAGAAGTGCAGGTGCATTGTGGGAGACTGGAGCCGGGCCGACGCGCTTCGTTAGGGAGGAGGTTCAGGTACCCGCCACAGCGGGCTGACTATCTGCTGTTATTAATTAGCGAGCCGCCGTCGCTGAGCTCGATTGCGTTTAATTAATAACACGGGCGGACTTCGCCCTCATCCGCCAGAGGACGCGTGAGCGGTCAAAGCCTGGCGGACGGCCGACTCCCCCCCCCCCGGGCGGTTAACGACACCGCCCTTAAGCTCTGGAGCCAGAGGCCAGAGTTCACTCCGCTCTCATACGGGGACCCGTCAGAGAAGTGATGTAGTCTGGGGCGTGCTGACGGACTCAGACTAGCGCTGCAGTCTGGGGGGTAGTGATCGAGTTAGCGGGAGAGAGAGAGAGAGGTAGATGCACGGTGAGGGAGTGAGAGAAATGGAGAGGGAAAGCGAGAGACTGAGACAAGCCTTGTTCCTTAAGAGGAGGAAAATGGGCTGACAGGTTTTCTGTGGAAAGGAACAGAACGGAATCCTGTGGCGTGTCATAATGATGATGATGATGTCACTGCCTCAAGCTGTGAAAAAAGCTTCAGTCCTGTTACCTACAAGTGATCATCTGTCTGTGTGTCTGTGTGCTTTAAATAGACGTATACATGCACGCGTACACACACACACACACTCACATCACACACATGCTTCGACACACTCATGCATACACACACACACGGACATGGACACACACACGCACACACACACACACACACACACTCACATGCACCACACAAACACACTCTCTCTCACACACACACACACACACACTCACGTTTCTCTTCTGTCCGTAGTGGTTCCCCCTGGGAGTCCTGGGCCAATCACGCGGCACGAGTCATATGACAGCCTGGCCTCCGACCACAGCGGGCCGGACGATGAGGAGTGGCTCTCCCAGGTGAGTGAAGCGCCAGCCCCATCCCCATTCGCTTCACAGGCCAGCTGTACACCCGTGGACTCGAACCTGCAACCCCTTCCTTTGCGTAGCAGGTAGGGCTGCACGACATATCAAATTCTGGTTAAAAAAAAAAGTTATAATAAGAACTGCAGCCATGGGGCGTGTGGGCGTTCTTCTCCATACCTGATGCTGCGGAAAACAAGCAGACGTGAGAGACCATTTTAAATTATGCCAGGAAACAACATCACGGGTGTCTATTGGGTGTTGATGAGACGGCCGATCTGCCGCAAGGTCGTACCGCTTCTTACGTGATCACGTGATCTGTTTGTGATTTAGTGGCGACGCCCTCAGAGGGCGTGTGTTACTGATGGACTGATGAACGCCCCCCCCCCCCCCCCCCCCCCCCCCCTTTCTGAGCAGTGCCTCGTGGGTAAACGCGGTGAACGCAGACAGCATTAATAAACAGATTGCATTACCTCTTGCCCTGTGGATTTCATTATCGAGTCGTTGGGTTTGGGGGGGTTATTGCATTATGATTCAGATGATCCTGGAGCCCTGACGGGGCTCGTCCGTTAGCGACCCGCGGCGCGCGCCGTAAGAGCATCTAACTGCCGCTCGGAGACTATCGCCGCGCGTCGGTCAGAGTCAGCCGCTCTCTCTGATTGGCTGAGAGGGATCTGGCGCCACGCTATCGCCCGGAGCACGAGCGCAAAGGACTGGAGCCACTCTGAGGGTGTGTGTGTGTGTGTGTGTGTGTGTGTCTGTGTGTGTGTGTGTGTGTGTGTGTGTGTGTGTGTGTGTCTGTGTGTGTGTGCGTGTGTGTGCAGTGTGTGTGTGTGTGTCTGTGTGTGTGTAGTGTGTGTATGAGAGAGCATGTGTGTGTGTGCATGTGTGTGCAGTGTGTGTGTGTGTGTGTGTGTGTGTGTGTGTGTGTGTGTGTAGTATGTCTGTGTGAATGTGTATGAGAGAGCATTTGTGTGTGTGCATGTGTGTGTGTGTCTGTGTGTGTTTGTAGCGATTCCACAGTGTTTCCTAATTTTGCTGCCAAATAGTGCATTTCTGAGTATCTTTTTTTTCATTTTGTAATCTTCATTTCATAACGATACTTATATTTCATGGCTTTAATTTCATGGCACGGTCATCTGTCAGTCAGCGTGAATGGGGCTGAAACCGTTCAGGGATTGGTGGATCCTTTCCTAGGGATTCCATCATTTGTTCCCTGATTTGTCCAAGCGCTGGTCTCATCGCTGTGACCTCCTTCAGGTCTGGAGCGAGTAGGCCATCTGGAGTCCATAGGCCATCATGCTCTCTATCAGTGAAGCAAGATGTGCCTACAGTATCTGTTCCCAATTACGAGCCCCGGGTCCTGTCCCGTCTGTCAGATTTGACCCCGGTGACCCCGGCTGATTGTGGTCCCCGCCCAACCGTCCTCAGTGTGGTGTGTGGGGATGGGGTCGGGGGTCAGGGGTCAGGAGTCGGGTGTTGTTATGATCTAGTCACTGGCCAGACGCAACATGGAGACACAGGGGGGGGGGGGGGGGGGGGGGTAAATACAAAACAGCGATGATGTTTACAAGCAGTGAAGGAACAACAATTCTGTTTAGAATGCTTGAATATGGGAAGCGCTGCAGGCAACCTCTCAGCTTTGGGGGCGATGGCCAGAGTTAGAGTGTGTGAGAGAGAGAGTGGGGGGAGAGAGAGATAGAGAGAGAGAAAGGGAGAGAGGGAGTGAGAGGGGGGGGAGGGGAGAGACAGGGAGGGAGAGAAAGAGAGGGAAAGAGGGGGAGAGAGAGGAGAGAGGGGGGTAGGAGAGAGAGAGAGAGAGAGACCCTTTGACCCTTAACCAGTCCTTTATTGGCACAGCCTTTGCCTAAACAGAACTGAACGCCCTTGCTACCTCAAAGCAGCCTTACCCCCAGAAACATGTAGGCTAAAGGATCTGACAAAGTTCTGTTCCTAATTCTGAATCCCGCCTCCCAGCCCTCAACATGCGCTCGTGAACTATTCACAGCCCTTCCACAACTCATCCTACGAAAAAAATAACCTCCTCCTCCTCCTCCTCCTCCTCCTCCTCCTCCTCCTCCTCCTCCTCCTCGGTGCTCCAGTCACTGTTGTGCTCGTTCCTCGCTCGTGCTCCTCCTCTCTCTCAGTGTGCTCAGTGTGCTCAGTGTGCCTCCTGTGCCTCTCAGTGTGCCAGTGTGCCAGTGTGCTCAGTGTGCTCAGTGTGCTCAGGGTCGCTGCGTGCTCAGTGTGCTCAGTGTGCTCAGTGTGCTCAGTGTGCTCAGTGTCAGTGTGCTCAGTGTGCGGTGCTGGAGAGGGTCTCTGTGCTCAGTGTGCTGCGGGTGCTCAGTGTGCTCAGTCTTGCGCTCGGGCCCGCAGGTGGAGATCGTGACCCACACGGGGCCCCACCGGCGCCTGTGGATGGGCCCCCAGTTCCAGTTCAAGACGCTGCACCCGTCGGGCCAGACCACGGTCATCTCCTCCAGCTCCTCCGTGCTGCAGTCCCACGGGCCCAGCGACTCCCAGCAGCCCCTGCTCGACTTCGACACCGAGGCCCTGGACCTGCACAGCCTGCGGTGCGCACCGTCACAGACGCCGCTCCTACGCACTGACTCTGAACTACGCACTACAGCTACGCACTGACTCTGAACTACGCACTACAGCTACGCACTGACACTATACCTCCACAGTGACCCTAAACTACGCCCTGACACTACACCTATGCAGTGACACTAAACTACGCCCTGACACTACACCTACACACTGACACTAAACTATGCACTGTTACCCTGCAGCTACGCATTGTCTCTAAACTACGCACTACAGCTCAGGTACGCACTGACACTGCACCTATGCACTGACTCTAAACTACGCACTGTGACCCTGCAGCTACGCACTGACACTACACCTGCACACTGACCGTACACTACGCAATGACCCTAAACTACGCCCTGACACTACACCTACACACTGACCCTAAACTACGCAGTGACACTACACCTGCGCCCTGACGATACACCTGCGCACTGAGCCTCGGTGTGGAGCTGATGGGGGGGCGTGTCCGTGTCTGTGCTGCAGGATCCAGCCTGTGCGCTCGGAGCCAGTGAGCATGCCCGGCTCCTCCTCCCGGCTCGGAACTGAGAGGCGGGGCCAGTCCATCGACGGGGGGTCAGGTAGGAGAACTACTGCTTTATTCTCCATCAGCTATATGTGTGTGTGCGCGCGTGCGTGCGTGTTAGTGAGCGTGTGTGTGTGAGTGTGCATGTGTGTGTGGGGTGAGTGAGTGTGTGTGCGTGTGTGTGCGTGTGTGTGTATGTGTGAGTGTGTTAGTATAGGTGTGTGTGCGTGTGATCGATCCGTGATGTGCTTGTACAGGTCCACAGTGTTTTCTATATTCACTGGCTTAATTTATAGCATTAAACTACATTTTCTGATAGAACCACGCCACTGGGGTCCTCCTTGCGTGGTCATTTGTCTGAGTTCTTCAGCAATGAATTCTTATGCTGTAGTTTCTAACCAACCAAAAGCCGCTCTCATAATTCTTGGTCTAGTAAACCGATGACAGGGTAATGTGTGTTTTTGCTGAAAGTTGTGTGAGTTACTCTGGAGACGAGCGTCCGCTAAATGCCAGTAATGCGATGTAATGTGTTTATGTGGGTAATTGTCATTGTCAGTTGTAAGCTGGCGCGTTGTGGGCAGTACATTTCTCCTGCTGTGCGTTTCCTCCAGTCACGTTAAGCTGAAGTTTGACTGTCACATAGACCCCGTGTCACATTTGGAGTTTTTAACTGGCAGGTTTTGACTGGAAGGGTGGAAGTTGTGGAGATGTTTGTTTCAACAGTGGGACGCGGGTTACTTGCGATGGTCCAGCTGTGTGTGTGTTTTTCCCCCCGGACCAGCTCAGTGTGGCTCTGCTTTGAACCAGGATGCAGTTTCTCCTCCGTGTGTTTGAGTTCAGGTTGTCACGGGCGATGCTCGTCAGCCTGCGTTTGATTGGTCGGACGCACCCCCTCTTATTGGTGCGTTGCCTTGTGTTACCTTTCCGAAGGGTGGATTGGTCACAGTGGCCCGCCGCGGTCTGCGGCTCACTTCCTGTTGAGAGCATCAGCGACAATGGGGCGGTGATGTCACCGTGTGATCGCAGAGAAGCCCCGCCCCTAAAATTCAGCCTCCGCATCACGCTTTACCTTTTTACCTCATTGTATTCCTTCATCAAAGTTTTATGTGCTGCGGAGTCAAAGTAACACAAAGTTACTAACGACTTACACAATGCAGTTTCTCTCTCTCTCACACACACACACACACACACACACACACCCACATGCACACACACACATGCACACAGACACACACACACACACACACACACACACACACCCAACCCTTGTCTGGCGCTATCCAATGTCCCCAT
>CM045894.1:8052500-8110000 GCA_025169545.1 Anguilla japonica
TTAGAGGTTAGGGGTTAGGTGTCTTGCTCAAGGACACTTCGACATGCCCAGGGCGGGGTTTGAACCGGCAACCCTCCGACTGCCAGACAATCGGTCTTACCTCCTGAGCTATATCGCCCCAGATCGGACCTTATGGATCTGATCCTGGAACAGTAGTGTGATAATGTTCCTGATACAGAGGGCCTTATGGATCTGATCCTGGAACAGTAGTGTGATAATGTTCCTGATACAGAGGGCCTTATGGATCTGATCCTGGAACAGTAGTGTGATAATGTTCCTGATACATAGGACCAGCTTATGGATCTGGCCTGAGGGAGGCGTGTCACTACACTTTGGGTACAACTGGCCAATCAGCAGGAGGGGAAATCCCCGTTCTTGAGTCTCTCCTGACATGGGGCGTCTTTCCAAAAAACCATCAAAATGGTCACAACTTGAGCCTTAAAATACATGCAGATCTGAGTTTCATTTCTTAAAAAACTCAGCTGCTGGGTGGAACAGATGTGTTTTTTTTAATGTTATTTTTCATTTGATTGGTCGTGCTGTGGAGAGGGTCGTGACTGCGCTTAAATGTTTTGATCTTGTTCTGCTGCTGGATACCTAGTTTCAACGAGGTTTGCAGAAGGAAAAAAACCAATATGAAGTCTTTTCAGCATCGGGTAATTCATTAAAATCCGGTGATCTGAGGGGGGAGCGCGCTCTTGATTTGTAAGCTTGCCGTGTGTGGCGGGTGTTGTCATATGTATGCGATGTGGCGTTGCGGCTGGCTCCTTGTTTGGGGGCGGGGCCTAAAGGACGCTTGCATTGTTAAACACCTAATTAAAGAGCACTCTGGACACAGAGGATGAGAGGGGGAGAGAGAGAGAGAGAGAGAGAGAGAGAGAGAGAGACGACGTTTCCAACATGTGGCTGTGTTTATGAGAACTAGCACAAAATAGAAGCGGGGGTCAAGTGTTTAATGTTAAAACCACAGTTTTATTACCACGGAAAAAAGGGGGATTAGGGTTTTGGCAAGGGCCGGGAATGAGTGAGTGAGTGAGTGTGTGAGGAGGGAGAGATACATGAGGGAAGAGGAGGGGGGTGGGATGTTTGGGGGGGGGCTTAGGGGGGTAAGGATGTTTGGGGGGTCTCGGGGGGATGTTGTAGGGGGCGCTGGGGGGGTGGGATTTCAGAGGGGGAGCTGGGGGGTTGTTGGAGGGGGAGCTGGGGGGAGTGGGACTTTGGATTTTGGAGGGGGGGGGGGTGCTGGGGGGTTGTTGGAGGCATAATGTGGAGAATTGGTCTGCCCCTCTGGCTGTGTCACAAAGAGACTTTCAGCAGAGCTGGGGGGGCTTCCATCTTGGTTCAGGTGAGCAGTTGTGGTGGGGGGGGGGGGGGGGGGGGGGGGCTGAGATCTTGCATTCTCAGCCGGTTTCGATCTAAGGGTCAAAGGTCACTCTGAAACCATAGCACAGTCTGTCCACTGCATAGAGCTCTGTGTGCTGTCTCGTGTTCTGTGAGGAGATCCATCAGGAGTGATTTGGGGATGGGATTCTCTGACTGTGGCAGCCATTGATTTATTGAGCGTCACATAAATAATGTAGTGGAACAGTTTTTCTGTCACAGAACAGCCCTGTAAGTGCACAGACCACTATTTGAATTAACAGCAAATGCTGTTCCTTTGATCTACTTCTTCTGTATATCTGTATATATACATGCTGAGACACACACACACACACACACACACTCTCTCTCTCACTCTCTCTCTCTCCCCTCTCCATTCCCCCCCTCTCTCTTTCGCTGCCCCTCTCCATTTCCCTCTCTCTCTCTCTCTCTCTGCCCCTATCCATTTCCCTCTCTCTCGCTCTCTCTCCTGGTAGTCCTGCAGCCCATCAGAAGCTATGTTATGTGACAGTTCCCATCCTGGGGGTATCTGCAGAGGGGGGCGACCTGCCGCGTTGAAAAAGAGCACGCCGGCAAAGACGTCCCCCCCCTCGGACCCCACGCTCCCTGCTCCCCCCTCCCTTCCCAAAATTGTAATTCTTGTGTATATATACTCCCTGTGTTACCACCGCAGTTCCCTCCCGGTCGCACACGGCGCCAGGCGCAAGGCGAAACCCGTGGAGCTTGGTGGCGATCCGGACGGGATTTGCTAGCATTTGTTGGATAAGTTCAGGGCACCCAAAGATGTTCTCTAGTTCGCTTGCTTGCTGACTTGTTTCTGTCTTATAGCTCAATGGCTAGTTACAAGTAGCTAACATTTAATGGTGTTCTGAAAGTGTACCAATGGCTAACTAGCTACTTACTGTAGCTAATGTCCATTTAACAGTGGAGCTAGCTTACTTGGCTGTCGATAGCCAGAGACCTCATTTAGGTATGGCGCTGACCGTACCTTGGATTCACGGACTCGTTTTCTTATTGATTAAAAAATATGAATAGAGTGTGATATAATTTTGACTTTAAATGAAGTGCAAGGATCTTCTGGAACCTACGTGACAATGAGGTCCAGTACCATTTATGGACATAAAGTCATGGGTCAAAGGTTCCGGTTTCTGGCAAACAATGTTCCAGCTGACCTAGTCTTGTTTTTTTGAAATATCAACACAAAGTGCATTGCCAGTTTGGCAAATGAAATAAGAGAAACTGAGCAGAAAGTGAGGGAGAGGGAGAAAACGGATGGGTTTTGGGTGCTGGTAATGGAAGGAGGCTCATGGAAGCAGGCAAGTCCAAATTAAACGGTTAACTCCCTGTGTGCTCAGGGAATCGCTCCTAATTGGCTGGGAGGTGAACAGATGCCTACTGATTGGCTGATCAAAAGGTCAGCTAGTTTGTTCTGACATCAGGACCCATTTTGTGTATATGTGTGTGTGTGTGTGTGTATGTGCGTGTCAGCCAGTCGGTGTTTGTTGTAGTAGGTTTTGGTGGAGGAAATGAAACATTGGACTTTGCTAAGATACATGGTGGGTCAGTTGGTGGGGGGGGGGGGTCAGTTGGCCAGGAGTGGATGTTGCTGCATCCGTGTGGGTAGGAGGAAAGAATAAAGGAATGTGTCTCTGAGCCTGCATTTCATCCATCAGAACCCCGCCTGTGACCACCGCCATGACTGGGGGGGGGGGGGAGACAGCTCAGGGGTCCGCTCTGATTGGACGGGGCCTGTTTTCTGGCCTCCCTCCGTCAGTTTCCCTCCGTTCCGCTCGCTCTGTTGCGGTTTCGAGCTCTGGATCCTGCCTTCTCTCTCTCTCTCTCTCTCTCTCTCTCTCTCTTCTGTCGCTCTTTTTCCTTTTGGGCTCAGGTTACTCTCCCCCGCTCTCTCTCTCTCTCTCTCTCCTCCCTGTGGGGCTGTTGTTTACAGCGCAGTGTAAGTCAGCGCCGCTCGGAGTGGGTTTCATTTCAGCCCCGCCGCTCGCCAGCGGGGCGCCAGGCCGCGAGAGCGCCGTCGCCCGCTTCGAACGCGCGCCGTCCTCCCTCGAAGACCTCCTCCGCGTTCCCGGCGTGGTCTTCGCTTTTCGTTCGTCCCCCCCCCCCCAATGCCCCCCCTCCCCCCCCCCCCCCGCATCGTTCGCCCTCGTGTTTGTTGCGGCGTGCCCTTCGGCGCTCGGTCACGTGACCCGCCTCGCCCGCTCCGGACGAGGCGGTTGGGACCGCTCGCGCCGTCTGCCGGCGAGGGCCGAGGCTGGAGGTCCCCGGCGCCGCTCGCCCCTGCGGTGTTTTTGCAGCAGGGCTCCGGCGTGCGATTACCCAGCAGGCCCTCCTTCGCTCTGATCAGAGACTGACCACACTCCCCCACCCACTCCCCAACCGCCCCAGGGTTGCGCTGGGGACAGACCGCCATCACATGCGCCGCAAAGCGAGCGGGCGGCCATCTTTCCCAGCTCAGCGTAATTAGTACCCTGCGCTTCCATCGAGCTTTGATGAGCCGGGCCTTTACCCCCGTGACGACTGCGAGAGAGTTCTGGAAGCTTTGCGGACTCCGAATAATGACACACGTGCGTGCGCGCGCACACGGTCGACATCAGAAGCCGCAATTAGCTCGTTTCTTTCGTGCTGGAAACTCGCGGGCCACATGAAACGAGGGGAAAAAGCCGCTCCCCGCTCCGCGCTCCGCACTCTGTGCTCTCGGGCACGCTTGCTCGGGTGGGTTCAGCGCAAGGCCGCGGCTCGTGTATTAAAAAAAATACCGCCTGTAGGAGCTGTTTTTTGATTGGGCGGACGGTTCCTGTGAATCTGTCTGGCTAATGCTAATGCTGGGGGCTCCAGGAAATTCTAAAGGTTACGTCTTGATTCATACATGAGCAAGGGGGAGAAGGCACTTGAACCTGTATCATATTTAGTCCATATTTTTTTGCTTAGACTATATCTAACCCTCACACATCCACTCTTAAAAATTCATATTCAACCTATATTTGTTTATTCTTTTAAAGTTTCCTTGACAGGGGGCATCTGAATGACACCTGGTGCCACACTTTTTATTGTAAGATATCTGGCAGTAGTTGGAAGTTGTGCGAACTGACCTGGCGGCAGTAGGTGAGGGGGCTGGGCGAAGGGAACAGAGAGGGGGGGCTGCCGCCGTCGGGAGTGCGAACCCCCCGAACGCGAACGGCCGGGGGGGAATCCGCTGGCGTTTTTGTCCCGCTCCCAAACGGAAAGTCGCGAGCGAAGCAGCCCGGTCCCGTTCCCAGGCGCTCATTGAACTGTCTGGGCCCCCGGGCCTTGAAGGCCCGGTCCTGGCCCGAGGAGATTTGGAGGCTCAAAGCGAACGGCCTCCCGCTGTCACATCGGAGCAGACGTATCGGGCGGTAATCCAGTAATCTGCGGGGTTCAGACCTGTCTGTCCCTGGGTGAATTGGGGGGGGGGGGGAGGGGGGGTGTCGGGATCAGGGCCGGAGAGAGGAAATCACTTTTGAGATGACCTCCCTTCTCGCGGCGGCGTGGGGCGGTGCGGGGGCGGGGTCAGGGTGCGGGCGGGCCGGGTCCTTTGAGATCGTTCGGGGTTTGGTTTAGACAGAGGTTACGAGGTGAGAGGTGAGGCGAGGTCTGTGGGGTTTGAGGGGGATAAGAGGAGAGAAATGAGGCGAGATCTGGTGCCCCGGTAATCCCCGTGATTTAGAGGATCTACTGCCTGAGAGGCGACTCGGAAAAAATGTTAAACTCATGTCTTCGCTGATGCTGGATTTGGCGCTGTGTGTGTGTGTGTGTGTGTGTGTGTGTGTGTGTGTGTGTGTGTGTGTGTGTTTTGCATGACATTTGTCTGGTTTTGGCCTCCTTGTTGGTCACACTCAGGGTTCGGGCCACTTTTAGTACCCATTAGCCAGGTGAGTGCCGACCTGTCCTGTCCTCGGTCCCACCTGTGTCTCACCCAAGCGGCGAGATGCCTGGAGGCGGTGTGGGCGCTGCAGTGCTTCCCTTTCGCTCTGTGGAGCGGCTGCACCTGTGACGGGGCGAAAGGGTGAACGGGTGCGAGGGGAGGGTCCTGACCTCCTGACCTGGAGAGGCAGGGGACAGGCTGAAAGGAGGAGGACGCGCACGGGACAGGAGGACCGGTCTGCCCTGATTAATCCCATTATCCTCGTTGCCCTCGGTTACGCTAAATGCGGGACGGTGGCGCGCGTGGAAACGCGTGTGGCCATATGGAAGTGCTTTTCAAATGGGAAAAGGCTGATTTGATTGGGCGGACGGTTCCTGTGAATCTGTCTGGCTAATGCTAATGCTGGGGGCTCCAGGAAATTCTAAAGGTTACATCTTGATTCATAACTGAGCAAGGGGGAGAAGGCACTTGAACCTGTATCATATTTAGTCCATATTTTTTTGCTTGGACTATATCTAACCCTCACATATCCACTCTTAAATTCATATTCAACCTATATTTGTTTATTCTTTTAAGGTTTCCTTGACAGGGGGCATCTAAATGATGCTTTTCGCTCAGATAATGTACAGCTGCCATATTCTGTATAGTCTGTCACCGGAATTTACCCTTATTTAGCTTCTGTTCGTATTCAGGTACATTATGATCTACTCTTATGATACTTTTTGGGGTGTTAGATGCACAGACTCTTTGGGGTCTTTGGGGTGTTAGGTACCCAGACTCTTTGGGGTCTTTGGAGTGTTTGGTGGACAGATTCTTTGAGGTGTTAGGTGCACAGACTCTTTGGGGTGTTAGGTACACAGACTCTTTGGGTGCTGGGACTCTTTGGGGGGTTAGGTGCTGGGACTCTTTGGGGTGTTAGGTGCTGGGACTCTTTGGGGTGTTGGGTGCTGGGACTCTTTGGGGTGTTAGGTGCTGGGACTCTTTGGGGTGTTAGGTGCTGGGACTCTTTGGGGTGTTAGGTGCACAGACTCTTTGGGGTGTTAGGTGCTGGGACTCTTTGGGGTGTTAGGTGCACAAACTCTTTGGGGTGTTAGGTGCACAAACTCTTTGGGGTGTTAGGTGCTGGGACTCTTTGGGGTGTTAGGTGCTGGGACTCTTTGGGGTGTTAGGTGCACAGACTCTTTGGGGTGTTAGGTGCACAGACTCTTTGGGGTGTTAGGTGCACAGACTCTTTGGGTGTTAGGTACACAGACTCTTTGGGGTGTTAGGTGCTGGGACTCTTTGGGGTGTTAGGTGCACAGACTCTTTGGGGTGTTAGGTGCACAGACTCTTTGGGGTGTTAGGTGCTGGGACTCTTTGGGGTGTTAGGTGCACAGACTCTTTGGGGTGTTAGGTGCACAGACTCTTTGGGGTGTTAGGTACACAGACTCTTTGGGGTGTTAGGTGCTGGGACTCTTTGGGGGTTAGGTGCTGGGACTCTTTGGGGTGTTAGGTGCTGGGACTCTTTGGGGTGTTAGGTGCAGGGACTCTCTCGGGTGTTAGGTGCTGTGACTCTTTGGGATGTTAGGTGCTGTGACTCTTTGGGGTGTTCGGTGCTGGGACTCTTTGGGGTGTTAGGTGCAGGGACTCTCTCGGGTGTTAGGTGCTGTGACTCTTTGGGGTGTTAGGTGCTGGGACTCTTTGGGGTGTTGGGTGCTGGGACTCTTTGGGGTGTTAGGTACACAGACTCTTTGGGGTGTTAGGTGCACAGACTCTTTGGGGTGTTAGGTACACAGACTCTTTGGGGTGTTAGGTTCTGGGACTCTTTGGGGTGTTAGGTTGCTGGGACTCTTTGGGGTGTTAGGTGCTGGGACTCTTTGGGGTGTTAGGTGCTGGGACTCTTTGGGGTGTTAGGTGCACAGACTCTTTGGGGTGTTAGGTTCTGGGACTCTGGGGGGTTAGGTGCACAGACTCTTTGGGGGGTTAGGTGCTGGGACTCTTTGGGGTGTTAGGTGCTGGGACTCTTTGGGGTGTTAGGTGCTGGGACTCTTTGGGGTGTTAGGTGCAGGGACTCTTTGGGGTGTTAGGTGCTGGGACTCTTTGGGGTGTTAGGTGCTGGGACTCTTTGGGGTGTTAGGTGCTGGGACTCTTTGGGGTGTTAGGTGCACAGACTCTTTGGGGTGTTAGGTGCACAGGACTCTTTGGGGTGTTAGGTGCACAGACTCTTTGGGGTGTTAGGTGCTGGGACTCTTTGGGGTGTTAGGTGCACAGACTCTTTGGGGTGTTAGGTGCTGGGACTCTTTGGGGTGTTAGGTGCACAGACTCTCTGGGGTGTTAGGTGCTGGGACTCTTTGGGGTGTTAGGTGCTGGGACTCTTTGGGGTGTTAGGTGCTGGGACTCTTTGGGGTGTTAGGTGCTGGGACTCTTTGGGGTGCTCGGTGCACAGACTCTTTGGGGTGTTAGGTGCTGGGACTCTTTGGGGTGCTCGGTGCACAGACTCTTTGGGGTGTTAGGTGCTGGGACTCTTTGGGGTGTTAGGTGCACAGACTCTTTGGGGTGTTAGGTGCTGGGACTCTTTGGGTGTTAGGTGCTGGGACTCTTTGGGGTGTTAGGTGCTGGGACTCTTTGGGGTGTTAGGTGCACAGACTCTTTGGGGTGTTAGGTGCTGGGACTCTTTGGGGTGTTAGGTGCTGGGACTCTTTGGGGTGTTAGGTGCTGGGACTCTTTGGGGTGTTAGGTGCTGGGACTCTTTGGGGTGTTAGGTGCACAGACTCTTTGGGGTGTTAGGTGCACAGACTCTCTCGGGTGTTAGGTGCACAGACTCTCTCGGGTGTTAGGTGCACAGACTCTCTCGGGTTTTTGGTGCTGGGACTCTTTGGGGTGTTAGGTGCTGGGACTCTTTGGGGGGTTAGGTGCACAGACTCTCTCGGGTGTTAGGTGCTGGGACTCCAGCTGTACCATCCTGCCGTTAAGCTTGTTCAGCAGTCTGCCCCTGCGATTCATTAGTATTTATGACTCCTTGCTGTTCCTGAGGTGAGAGAAATGTGCGACAGTGCGGCCGTTTCCCCTCTTAAAACACCTCTGATCGCTAACCTCTTTCCCCGCTGGCGGCTGCAGTGCTGCATTAAATATGCACCTCTGTCTTATGCGGGCGATCACATGACCGGGCGCGTGCAAAATGGGTTAAACGAGGCACGGTGGAGGCGCGAGAGCCCGATGACTTATTTAACAGCGCTGAGATGCCTGGGTGAGTGGGGGCGGGGGCGGGGGCGGGGGTGGGGGTGATGGTGGGTGGGGGGGGGGGTGCAGAAATGGAACCTGGCGTCTGACAGCACGCAGAGGGACACGGGCCGGGGCGGGCCGGTGGCAGGGCAGTACGCCTGCCAGCAGGAGGCGCTGTGTCCTCGATCCAAACACGGAGCCCGTGCCACATAGTCCTGTCACATGGCTTCGCTGTGCAAACGTTTCCTGGGTCAGTTTCAGTTTTTACAAAAAGGAAACGATGCGGCAAGGAAAACGTCACCCATTGTCCATCTCCTCATTGACTTACAGGCCGTTATGCATTACTGGGCTGAAAACGGTGAGCTGTGGCCAATCAGAGGCAGCGTTTGGCTGTTAGCAATGAGCTGTGACCAATCAGAGCTCTCGACTGTGACCATTGGAAGTCTTAATGTTTTCAGTTTGGGGTTCGTCTTCACTATTTCAGAATAATTAGCTTAATTACTGTAAAGCTGGACTGGCGTCCTGTCCTGGGGTTGTGCCTGCTTCTCTCCCAGTGCATGCTGGGATAGGCTCCAGCCCCCCGCGATCCCGAATTGGATAAGCGGGTATTGCTGATGGATGGGTGGAAGGATTATTGTAAAGCTTTATCCAGAGCTTCCTGTGCAGTGGTAGCAAAACACAGTGATGTGATACATTCCTGTGTGTGCAGAATTCTGTCAGAACATTCTGTGCTGACGTGTTAACTGAGAATTAGCCGGGTTTTGGAGGTACCACTTTACCCTTGTTCGTTATTTCCCCAACTTAACCTCGCTTAGCACTGGTTTGTCCCTTGATGTAAACAACAAGGCCAATCGCCTCTGTAATATAAACCATTCTGTGCTTTTCGCTGGGGAGTGAATGGAAATGTACTCCCTTTAATCAGTCATCCGTTCGCTTTGATATTGGCCTGAATTGTCTGGAGTAATTTTCTTTTACTCCAGGTGGGCACAAAGGGAGCAGGCACATAGATGGGTGGAGTGAAGTGCATTCTGGGAAAAGGAGTGAAAAATGCACACATTAAAAACACTATATTTTGTGTTTTTTGTGTCTTTATTTTTCTGCAGGTATTTCCTGAAGAAGGCCTCGTCTGCATTGTCATGACTCATGATTCTTTTGATTTTTTTAATTGCTCTCTTTTTAAGCATGCACATATCTCCATTCCTTCATTCCCTCCCTCCCTCCATTTCCTGTATTGATTTTACCATCAGTGAGAGAGTGAGAGAGAAGAGGAGAGGAGAGGAGAGGAGAGGACATGGCTGCTCAGCCACACTAAAAGCACACTGGAGGACAGAGACCGCCTTTCTCTGTCGGCAGGTTAGGAAACGCGACCTTACGTTAGCGACCGCACGTTAGCGACCGTACGATAGCGACCGCACGTTAGCGACCGTACGATAGCGACAGCTCGTTAGTGACTGTACGTTAGCGACCGCACGTTAGCGACCGCACGATAGCGACCGCACGTTAGCGACCGCACATTAGCGACTGTACGTTAGTGACCGCATGTTAGCGACCACACGTTAGCGACCGCACATTAGCGACCGTACGTTAGCGACCGTGTCCGCCGTGCGGTCCGCAGACCCGCCGCTCTCTAACTCTGAGCCGCGCGCTTCGGGCCTGCCGTTCTCAGGTCCACCTGCAGGGGGCAGACAGTGCAGTTACAGCCTAATTATAACAGTGATGATAACAATAGTATACATAATGGCGCCTTTCATTAAACCCAAAACACTTTCCAGAAAGTGGGCAGGGAAGGGGGTGGGACTAATCTTAACCGCCACCAATGCACAGCACCCACTTGGCTGCGTACTACAACGCATCTTCTGAGGTGTGGATTTTGGCGGGTTGCCAGGGGAACACTCTTTTCCTCGCAACACATGCTGTGGGGTCTTTAATGACCACACTGAGTCAGGACCAATGTTTTTCACGTTAGCAGTCCAGCCTGCGATACTGCGTACTTTTAACTTGTACAGGACGCAGCGCCACATGAAAGTACACTCACGTGTTGAGGGTACGAGGAGAGGAGGATGGAGGGACTTATCTGAGGTGCCCCCTGTACGAACCTGTCAGTGTTCCTATGGATACATGTCATGTGTTGTTACTGTTTTTACATTATTATGGGGACCTCACTGTACAAACAGTCCCCGCAAAGCACATGGGTGACACAGGGCTATTATTGCGTTCCTGTTGTTTGTGATATTTATGAATCTCTTTCAGTGTTTATACTCCCGGAGTTTTTTAACCACGCTAGCGTCGTTTTTGATGCCTCGTCGAAGTGTTAAGTGTAAGTTACAATACACATAAAGGAACGATTTGGTACACTATTTATATTTATACAATGAATTAAAAACTTTTCGAGAGAAAGCTGTGTAGTCTGAGTTTTCAGACTCAGACTTTTTTTTCCTGGGGCATTAATTGACAGGCACCGTAAAATGACGCTACACCTCTTCCATCTTGTGAGCTGTAAGCAAAACCATTGCTTTTACACGTCCGTTCAAGTTGTCCTTGACTGTGTGATGTTGGCTCGAGATGACAAAGCACAATAAAGCCTGACTAGAAAACAGAAACTAAATCCTGTTTTATTTCATTTCTTGACTCTTGGTATCTTTGGTGATTTTACACACATGGCTTCCCTCGGCAGTGTTTGATGATACCTTCCCTTAAGAGTTTGAGCCGCACTGGATTTTGAGGCATGAGTAAATCTTGAATTTGGTTGTGTATGCTTTGTGTGTGTGTACATACGTGTGTGTGCGTGTACGTGCAGGAGTATGTGTGTGCATGTGTATGTGTGGGCGCATGTACATACATGCCTGTGTGTGTGTGTGTAGGTGTATGTGTGTGCGTGCGTGTGTGCGTATGTGCATGTGTGTGTGTACGTGTGCGTTTGTGTGTGCATGCGTGCGTGTGCATATGTGCACGTGCATGTGTGTGTGTGTGTGTGTATGACATGCATGTGTGTGTATGTGTGTATTTGTGTGTACGTGCATACGTTTGTGTATACGTGCGTGTGTGTGCATACGTGCGTGTGTGTGCATACGTGTGTGTGTGCGTGTGCGCGCATACATTTGTACATGCGTGCGCGCATACATGTGTGCATACGTGCGTGTGAGTGCGTGCATGCGCACATACGTGCGTGCATACATGCGAGTGGATATACTGGGCAGTGAGAGAGCTCTCTGCCGAAGTGTGAACAGGATCTCCTCCTCCCTTCTGCCTGGCCTGAGAGGCAGCACAGAGAGAGCCGGGCTGATGAATTATAGAGCATCAGAGGGGCGGACAACTCCAGCGCTGTCCCGCTCCTTTCAAACATGCAAACTTAGCTTTTTTCTCTTTAAAAATAACTTCCTTTTCCCGGTCTGTTACAAATGCAGAAGACAGCTGTAGTGAGTCAGAGGACTTGCTTTTCATAGATAAAGCCGCCTTTGAAGTCCCCCAGTTTCTTGTCTGCAGTGTGTGTTTGTGGTCTGGCTCCGCCCCCCGCGACAGCTTTAAAAACACTGATAATGGTGCTCTGAACTGGCCCCTTTATGTGTGTCTGTGTGTGTGTTCATATATGTGTATGTGAGTGTGTGTGTGTGTGTGTCTGTGTGTCTGTCTGTGTGTTTATGTATGTGTGGCAGTGTGTGTGTGTGTGTGTGTGTCTGTGTGTCTGTCTGTGTGGTCTATGTGTGTGCCGCAGCGCGTTTGGTGTTTGTGTAGCATTGTCTGTGTTAGCGCGTTGTTAGTGTGTTGGCATAGCGTGTTGGGTTAGTGTGTTGGCATAACGTGTTGGGTTAGCGTGTTGGCATAACATGTCAGGTTAGCATGTTGGGTTAGTGTGTTGTGTTAGCATGTTGTGTTGGTGTAGCGTGTTGGGTTAGTGTGTTGGCGTAGTGTGTTGGTGTAGCGTGTTGGGTTAGTGTGTTGGCGTAGCATGTTGGGTTAGTGTGTTGGTGTAGTGTGTTGGGTTAGTGTGTTGGTGTAGCGTGTTTGGTTAGTGTGTTGGCGTAGCATGTTGTGTTAGCGTAGCGTGTTGGGTTAGCGTGTAGCGCTGGTAGGGTCAGCTGAAGCCTGTGAGAAACACGGTGTAGCGTGTTGGGGTAGCGTGTAGCGCTGGTAGGGTCAGCAGAAGCCTGTGAGAAACACGGTGTAGCGTGTTGTGTTAGCGTAGCGTGTAGCGCTGGTAGGGTCAGCTGAAGCTTGTGAGAAACACGGTGTAGCGTGTTGGGGTAGCGTGTAGCGCTGGTAGGGTCAGCTGAAGCCTGTGAGAAACATGGTGTAGCGTGTTGGGTTAGCGTAGCGTGTGGCGCTGGTAGGGTCAGCTGAAGCCTGTGAGAAACACGGTGTAGCGTGTTGGGGTAGCGTAGCGTGTTAGCGTGTAGCGCTGGTAGGGTCAGCTGAAGCCTGTGAGAAACACATCCCAGACGTGGAGACCGCGCCTCCCCGACCGGAACAGCTGCAGTAGAACATGGCAGCCATTTATAAAACTCTATTTTCTCAAGCCCGCAAAAACACAACCCCCCCCACCCCCCCGAAATCCCCGACAGCTGGGAAGGGTTGGGACTCACCCTGGGGCCAGTGAAACAGGGGGGTCGGCCCGCTCCACTTAAACTTCCGATTCTCATCCGGACCGGAGCGTCGGAGGGGCCGTGAGTCAGGGAGCATGACCGCTTCCCCCCCCCCCCCTTACCCCACCCCCCAGCCCCAGCAGGAAGCTTCTCATACCAGAGATTGCGGTTTATTGATATTCATCCACACACTGATATATTTATTTTCGCAGATCGGCTCCTGCTCCTCCCCCCCCCCCCCCCCCCCCCCCCCCCCCCCACTAAAGGTACGACTGTTCGTTATCGTGGCTCTCCTCCCACGCGATTCGAATCGAAGGGTGTGGCACAAAACCGCTCCAAATTGGGCACGTCGGTCTTTCCTTTTATTCACCATCTTGTTTTCTCTCCCGCGGTGTACGCGGACAAAAACCTCCGGCCGCGGGCGAGCGGCGAGCGGCGGGCGAGCGAGCGAGCGACGGTTTGTTTTTCGCTGGCGGCTCGGGGGTCGAGACGGCTGTCGGAAAACAGTCCTGGGTGACAGTTTTCGGGTGACACAGTTTCCGTGGTTAAATTAGCCTTAGGAAAGCGCAGCTGTGTCGAAGCGACGAAATCCGCGGGGCGGCACCTGGGTTCGCTGTAATAAGTGCAGCTGTAGGCCGCAGTGGAGCCAGTTTTAGGGCTGCACCCATTAGTTTAGGGGCTGGGGAGTGGGGGGGGGGTCGTGTTTGGGGGGGGGGGGGGGGGGGGGGGGGGGAGCAGGTTGAGAATCCCATGCCACTGTACACTCGTTACTGGAACTGAGCTTGTGAACCTGTCCTGCTGCTGTGCGTCATATGTGTCGGCTTCTACATTTAAAAAAAGCAGAGCCCACTATAAAGACAGGACTTTATGACGCACAAGGACTCTGCAGAAGCTCAGACGGCGCCTCCTGCTGGCCAGCCGCTTCTGTCCAGGGCTCCATTTGATGCCTCTGGAGTGCTCCAGGAGGAAGATTAGAGGTATTTACTTAATGGTGCTTTTTTTTTTTTGCTTTCCTTTAACCGGGCTCCTCTTTCTGAAACTCGGAGATTCTATGAAACTACACTTTTTAAATTCCGCTCGTGACATAGTATGCCCACGTTGCGCGTCCTGCAATAGTAACGGTTTTCTTCCTCTGAGAATATGACGTGTGTGAAGCATATTTAATGGATTTTTAAGTAAAGAGGGGGCCATAATGGCCCCCTCTGTGGGACCGAGTCCGGCCTGGGAATGGTCCCCCGCGGAACAATGGGACTTTTTTGGGTTCCCGGGCTGGCGTGACGTGCGGCGCTCTGAATGGCCTTTTTGTGAGACCTCTGCAGGGGTGAGGGCTCGCCCGTCCTCTCCCCCCTCAGATCGTGTGAGAGTGTGTGTTTGTTCCCCTGTTTTCGCCTGCAATGTGTGTGTGAGTGTGTGTGTGTTTGTGGCCGTCTTGTGATGCGACTTCTGTTGAGCGGGGAGATCGGAAGCTTCCGGAAGGCTGTTGGTCACCGCCTCGCGGGCTTATGGCTCCGTCTCTGAGGTCTAGGGTCACGGCCCTCCCCACCCCTGTGCCCCCCCCACCCCCCCCCCCCCCCCCCCCCCCACCCGCCCGCTGTCGGCTCATTAATGTGGGAATGTCCCTCACGCACCCAGACAGACACTGACTGGCTACAGGACAGTGCTGTGTGGGGCAGCCTTGGGCAGTAATACTGCAACAGGAGCAATATTGTGCATTGTGGGAAAATAGTGTCTTGTAATATGTGGAAACATTGGTTTAGTATGGCACAGTGGTGCATTGTGGGACAGTATGTCACAGTGTGGGGCAGAAGAGTGTAATTGTGTCCAGATGTTTGTGCTGTATCTGGATTTCCCCACTGTACTGCTACACCAGTTGGACTGTTGACATCTTGTTTGTAATTTTGCTGTCACTTCATATTAGTTAGAGTAGAGCAGGCCCCAATAACTACAGCCAGCACAGCTCCTGGGCTCAGAACTACAGTCAGCACAGCTCCTGGGCTCTAAGCTACAGTCAGCACAGCCCCTGGGCTCTAAACTACAGCCAGCACAGCTCCTGGGCTCTAAACTACAGTCAGCACAGCTCCTGGGCTCTAAACTACAGTCAGCACAGCTTCTGGGCTCAAAACTACAGTCCGAACAGCCCATGGGCTCAAAACTACAGTCAGCACAGCTCCTGGGCTCAGAACTACAGTCAGCACAGCTCCTGGGCTCTAAACTACAGTCAGCACAGCTCCTGGACTCTAAACTACAGTCAGCACAGCTCCTAGGCTCTAAACTACAGTCAGCACAGCCCCTGGGCTCTAAACTACAGTCAGCACAGCTCATGGGCTCAAAAAACTACAGTCAGCACAGCTCATGGGCTCAGAACTACAGCCAGCACAGCTCCTGGGCTCAAAACTACAGTCAGCACAGCTCCTGAGCTCTAAACTACAGTCAGCACAGCTCCTGGGCTCAGAACTACAGTCAGCACAGCTGCTGGGCTCAAAAACTACAGCCAGCACAGCTCCTGGGCTCAAAACTACAGCCAGCACAGCTCCTGAGCTCTAAACTACAGTCAGCACAGCTCCTGGGCTCAGAACTACAGTCAGCACAGCTCCTGGGCTCAGAACTACAGCCAGCACAGCTCCTGGGCTCAGAACTACAGTCAGCACAGCTCCTGGGCTGAAAAACTACAGTTAGCACAGCCCCTGGGCTCTAAACTACAGTCAGCACAGCTCCTGGGCTCTAAACTACAGCCAGCACAGCTCCTGGGCTCTAAACTACAGTCAGCACAGCCCCTGAGCTCTAAACTACAGCCAGCACAGCTCCTGGGCTCAGAACTACAGTCAGCACAGCTCCTGGCCTCAGAACTACAGTCAGCACAGCTCCTGGCCTCAGAACTACAGTCAGCACAGCTCCTAGGCTCAGAACTACTCAGACCTTCGCTCCGTGACCCCGCGTCTCCTCCTGAACCAAAAGCAATCCGTGTTTACAGACTTTCCGGAAACCTCTCTCAGGAAGGGGGGGGGCGGGGAACTCACATTTTTAAATCAACATTTTTTTTTGTCAGAGTTTATTTGTGCGGGACAACAACCGGCGCAGGATTTACTGCCTCGCGAAATCCCCGGAGAGCGTCTGGGTTTCCCCGAAACGAAGCCTCGCTAACGCGCGACGAAACGCAGACGGAACGGCGAGCGAACGCCGCGGACCGAGAACTCCGGTCGCCGCGCGCGCTACGTGCCAGGAACACGCTCCCGCCCCCATTCTGCGAGAAAGAAACACAAGCGCAGAGAGCTGGGCTCTAAACTACAGTCAGCACAGCCCCTGGGCTCAGAACTACAGAAAGAAACACAAGCACAGAGAGCTGGGCTCTAAACTACAGCCAGCACAGCCCCTGGGCTCAGAACTACAGAAAGAAACACAAAGCACAGAGAGCTGGGCTCTAAACTACAGCCAGCACAGCCCCTGGGCTCAGAACTACAGAAAGAAACACAAGCACAGAGAGCTGGGCTCTAAACTACAGCCAGCACAGCCCCTGGGCTCAGAACTACAGAAAGAAACACAAGCACAGAGAGCTGGGCTCTAAACTACAGTCAGCACAGCCCCTGGGCTCAGAACTACAGTCAGCACAGCCCCTGGGCTCAGAACTACAGTCAGCACAGCCCCTGGGCTCAGAACTACAGAAAGAAACACAAGCACAGAGAGCTGGGCTCTAAACTACAGTCAGCACAGCTCCTGGGCTCTAAACTACAGTCAGCACAGCCCCTGGGCTCAGAACTACAGTCAGCACAGCCCCTGGGCTCAGAACTACAGAAAGAAACACAAGCACAGAGAGCTGGGCTCTAAACTACAGTCAGCACAGCTCCTGGGCTCTAAACTACAGTCAGCACAGCCCCTGGCCTCTAAACTACAGTCAGCACAGCCCCTGGCCTCTAAACTACAGTCAGCACAGCCCCTGGGCTCTAAACTACAGTCAGCACAGCTCCTGGGGTCTAAACTACAGTCAGCACAGCCCCTGGGCTCAGAACTACAGTCAGCACAGCCCCTGGGCTCAGAACTACAGTCAGCACAGCCCCTGGGCTCTAAACTACAGTCAGCACAGCCCCTGGGCTCTAAACTACAGTCAGCACAGCCCCTGGGCTCAGAACTACAGAAAGAAACACAGAGGCATAGAGAGCTGGCGTGTGTGTGTGTGTTACTGTTCTCCGGATAATCTGCGCTGTCTTGTTTACGCGCCCCGTCTTTGTTTACGATCTGTTATTCCTTTATTGTAAACCTTTCGTGGCCGAGGCGAAACACGAGCGCGCGGTGTGCGGTTCGACGGTTCGAGCCGTTAAAAAAAAAGCGGGGGGGGGGGGGGTGTTTGTTATCGCCGCCTGTCAGCTGAGGACACGGCTCTCCGTCGCGGGGGGGGGGGGGGGGGGGGAGACGCTCGTGCGCTAGCCGTCCCGCCGATGGGCCTTTCGCACGCACGCGCGGGGGGGCTTCCGCACGCGCGCGAGTTTACACGCGCTCGCACGCGACGAACGACGTGCGGTCCCGGTGCGGTTGTGAGGACAGAAGAGCCCGGTCCTCTTAAGTCGGGACATGAGGGCTCAGGACACTGGGGGCTCAGCGTTGATGAAGGAAGGGGGGGGGGGGTAGTGGGGGGGGCTTGCTTCAAGGAGGAAGTCAAATGTTCTGGATGTACATGACATTGCAGGCATTTAGCAGACGCTCTTATCCAGAGCAACTTACGCAACATTTTTACACAGCACTTACACTGCATCCATTTACACAGCTGGATATATACTGTAAGCAATTCCGGTTAAGTATCTTTCTCTAGGGTACAGCGGCAGTGTGCTACATGGGAATTGAACCCGCGACCTTTCGGTTACTGCATTATACTACACTGCCGGATGTAGACAAGCTCGTATGCTACTTCCTGCCTGGCGGCGATGCCAAACTCAGGTCAGGCCGCTGTGGTTTGTCACCCCGCCGCACGGATGGGTCGCTTCTCGCGACGCAAGGCTCTCGCTGCACGCGATCAAAGTGTCAGGCCGTGGGACGCGGGAAGCTGACATTGCACTCCTGGCCTTCGCGTTGTGAGTGCAGAACGTAGCGACGGTAGAAGGTTGTTGAAAGTTCTGCGGTTTCAGTCGTAGCTGGACTATAAGCTGGCGTTAAGGCGTACCTGCACTGTGCAAGAGTCTTTTGGAATGGGGTGAGTGGTAGTTTCCAGAATGGGGTGAGCTGTAGTTCCCAGAATGGGGTGAGCTGTAGTTCCCAGAATGGGGTGAGCGGTAGTTTCCGGAATGGGGTGAGTTGTAGTTTCTGGAATGGGGTGAGTTGTAGTTTCCGGAATGGGGTGAACGGTAGTTCCCGGCATTGAGGAGTTTGCCCTGTGATGTAGATCTCTCTCTCAGCGGTGCGGATGGGGCCCTTTCCCAATTCACCGCCCCCCCCCCCCCCCCCCCCCCCGCCCCCTACTCGACGCCTGGTAACCCCCCCCACATTCCTGTCCTTCTGTCCCATTGTACTGGAGCACCACTCATCATTTTAATAAAACACAATTACCATAATTATGTGGACAATTAGTTTCTGTGACTGCAGTCCTTTGTCTCCCTCCCTGCCACCCCCCCCCCCCCCCCCCCACACCCCCTTTCAGTTTAAAAACGGAGTCAGAATGTCAGGTGGGGATGTGGGCGGGACTCAGGCCACTGGGGGGGGCGGGGGGGCAGGGGAGGGAGAGAGAGGGGCCTCTGTTTGGTGTGGATGTCAGAGGCGGCTCGGTGTGGTTTTAAGACGTGTCTGTGTGTGGTTTCTGGGTGGGGGCGGGGGGGGGGGGGGCAGGCAGAGGGGTGTGAGGAGCGCCCTTTGTGCGGAGTGACAAAAAAAAAAAACGAGCGTCCGGACTGGGGCGCCTTTGTTCCCCGCGCGGCGCTGTGAAATGTGACTGGAGATCAGGACCCCCGGGCCGTCCTGCGATAGGCCCGTCTTCAGATTAGGACCCCGGGGCCCGTCCTGCGAGGGGCCCGTCTGTCGGCCCGCTGCCAGCGGTGCGGTCACAGGCCACGGCGGCGGATAAAGGCGCAGTGTTCCTGAGGGTGGCGTCCGGCCCGTGGGCACGGGGAAGGAATTCGGGGATCTGTCATCTGCCAGACATTACCCCCCCCCCCCCACCCCCCCCCCGCCCCCTGCCCCGCCGCCTCCCTCTCTCCTGCTCCAGCTCCCTGTCTTTGGGTGCCCTCTCAGTCCTGCGCACACACTGGCACTTACAGCACGCTGCGTGTGTGTGTGTGTGTGTGTATGTTTGTGTGGACAGTGTAAGAGCACGTGTGAGTGTGTGTGAGTGTGTGTGTGAGAGCATGTGTGAGTGTGAGTGTGTGTGAGCGTGTGTGAGAGCATGTGTGAGTGTGTGTGTGTGTGTGTATGTTTGTGTGGACAGTGTAAGAGCATGTGTGAGTGTGTGTGTGTGTGTGTGTGTGTGTGTGTGTGAGTGTGAGTGTGAGTGTGTGTGTGTGTGTGTGTGTGTGAGAGCATGTGTGAGTGTGAGTGTGTGTGTGTGTGTGTGTGTATGTTTGTGTGCACAGTGTAAGAGCACGTGTGAGTGTATGTGTGAGTGTGTGCATGTGTGTGTATATTTGTGAGGAAAGTAAAGTGAACTGTGTTAAATTGCAATAGACTTTCTCTGTGATGACACACAAACGCCCATTTATTTTTGTTGCTGGGCGGATTAAGGTGTGTGTGTGTGTGTGTTACCTGGCTTTGCGCACACCTGCGGGCGTGCGGTGTGTTTTAGGCGTGTACGGGCCATACGCGGGGAGCTCTGCCGCAGCCTGACCGCTCGGGGACTCCTCTCCCCCCCTCCCCTCCCCTCCTCCGCTCTCGTTGCTCCTCCTCCTCCTCTGCTCTGTGCGAGCGTGTGTGGGAGGCAGCTGAGGAGGGGTACGGGATGGTAATGAGGGGTCCGCGAGCGGGGCGGCTCCAGCGGCGGCTTTCCCACGGCCCGGCGGACGGGGGCGGCTCCGCGGCTCGCCCGCTATCGGCTCCCGCATCTCGCCAAATATGCGCCGCGGTGCGGGGAGAGAGCGCGCCCCGCATTCCGCAGAGACGCCGGGCCTCGCGCCGAGAGCGCCGAGGGAACATGACCCGTCTGTGCGCTCTGACCCGGACCTGAGAGGGGTATCACCCTGACCTGAGAGGGGTATCACCCTGACCTGAGAGGGGTATCACCCTGACCTGAGAGGGGTATCTCCCACCCTGACCTGAGAGGGGTGTCACCCTGACCTGAGAGGGGTACCACCCTGACCAGAGAGGGGTATCACCCTGACCTAAGAGGGGTACCACCCTGACCAGAGAGGGGTATCACCCTGACCTGAGAGGGGTATCACCCTGACCTGAGAGGGGTATCACCCTGACCTGAGAGGGGTATCACCCTGACCTGAGAGGGGTATCTCCCACCCTGACCTGAGAGGGGTATCACCCTGACCTGAGAGGGGTATCTCCCACCCTGACCTGAGAGGGGTATCACCCACCCTGACCTGAGAGGGGTATCACCCACCCTGACCAGAGAGGGGTATCACCCACCCTGACCTGAGAGGGGCATCACCCTGACCTGAGAGGGGTATCACCCTGACCAGAGAAGGGGTATCACCCTGACCTGAGAGGGATATCACCCTGACCAGAGAGGGGTATCACCCTGACCTGAGAGGGGTATCACCCTGACCTGAGAGGGGTGTCACCCTGACCTGAGAGGGGTGTCACCCTGACCTGAGAGGGGTACCACCCTGACCAGAGAGGGTTATCACCCTGACCTGAGAGGGGTACCACCCTGACCAGAGAAGGGTTATCAAGGTGATTGAAGCGAGTTGCCGTGGCGATGCTCGTGGAGCGGCGGGGCTGTTGTGAGCCGGGCGCCTTCGCGGCTGAGCGAGATCCTCGTCGGGGCTGTGTTTCCTGGACCGCGCTGCTCGGGACAGGAAGTGCAGTATTTATAGAGTGCGGCGAGCCGCGGCGCCGCGTCTGCGGGGGCAAAATGTCCGCCGCTTCGCCAGCGCGAGCTTCCCACGCTCGGGGAAGAAGCGCCCAGAGCGAAGCTTTTACGCGTTCTACCTGCTCCCGGCTACTGACTGGGTTTGGAAAGGAAACGCGTTCCTCCCATTGTTAGAAATGCTGTTAGCGCCTCCTGCTCATATTAGCAGTGCTGGGCCCTCTGTATTACAGACACTGTGCTCAGCGTATGCGGCCTGTAGCCTGTGAATGGGCTCTCTGTACTGCTGGAGGAGTTAAGGTTCTGCGTTCACCTGCACACACACACATACTACACACTCACACACTCTCACACACTACACACACACTGCACACACACTACACACTATACACACACAATCACATGCACTCACACACACACATACACACACACAAACACATTACACACTATACACAAACATACACACACTCTACACACACACACACGCACACACACACACACACAGACACATACACACACTCATACATACTCGTACTACACACGTACACACACACACTACACACATGCACATACTACACACTCACACACACTCTCACACACACACACACACACTGTCTCTCATATGCCGTGCTGTGTGGACAGGAAGGAGAAGTGGGAAGGAGCGAAAAGTTTGAACACTGCACTCTTCACCCCTCAGACAGCCCCCCCCCCCCCCCCCCCCCCCCCCCCCCCCCCCCCCCCCGGCCCTCGTCTCGCTGTGCAGAAACCACAGGCCGTGCCCAGCCACACTTAACCCCTCCTCTACGGGACATTATTCACACACACGCACACGTTCCCACAAACGCACACTCACTCAGAGAGAAAACACACAAGCCCGTTTTTGTGGGGGAGGGACTGAGGTGGGGGTAGTGGGGGGGGGGGGTCCATGATATCAGAACACCATGCTGAATATTTTATGGGCTGTTGGCACCCCCCCCCCCCCCCCCCCCCCGACCTGCCTGACATGCTAAGCCCCTCTCTCACCGGAGACGCTCTGTCAGTTAGAATCAGCAGCCAGGCGTGCTGCTAACCCCCCCCCCCACCCCCCACTCACAATACCCGCCGTCCGACACCGCTCTTAATTACCTATTTTCAGACGCACGCTGAGCACGCTGAGCACGCCTCGGCGCTGAGGCACGCTCACGTTGAATTACATCACATTTCAGCGTTCGGTGAGCGCGCTCATCAGAGTCTCTTACACAGACTACATTTTCACATGCAGTCCAGTATGTAGCTGCGTACGCACTGCAGCGGTTCAGGTTAAATACCTTTCTGAAGGACACAACGCAGTGGACTTCCCCCACTGGGACTCGAGCCCACACCCTTTACGCGCTCGAGCGCTCCTGATTGGCTGTGAGGTTTGTGGGCGGAGCCTTGTTTGGGAGGTTGGTGATGGGGCCAGTGGGACGGATGGGTGAAGGTCGTATCTGGCTGCCCCACCCTGGTGTCAGCACGCTGGCTCTGTCCCCCCCTCGGCAAGATGGGTAACTGACGGGTCCCATTCCTGTCTGCTGTTCCCGATTGGTCAGCGCTGCTGGCCAATGAGGTCCGGTGGCAGCTCTGTGAGGAGTAACGAGACACCTGTCACTCACACTGGACTTTGCTCTCTCCTTTTCCCTCTCTCTCTCTCTCCACTCCTACCTCTCAGTCTCTCTCCCTCCTCTCATTCTCTGTCCCTCTCTCTCTCTCTCTCTCTCTCCCTCTCTCTCTCTCTCTGTCTCCCCTCTCTCTCTCCCCTCTCTTCCTCCCTCTCTTTGCGTGTGACGGAAGGTTACACAGGTAATGCAGAGCTCGAAGCTCTGGCGTCTCACAGACAGTCAGTCAGGCCCGAGGCTCCTCCACCCCCCCCCCCCCCCCCCCCCCCCACCCTCCCCACCCTCCACGCTCCCCCACGCGCCCCGTTTAAAAATAAGGCGCAGGGGTTTAAAGTTGCGTCTGAAGCCGCACGGCGCTACCGTGGACGCGCTAAATTAATAACGGGTCCATCAGCGGTCCTGCGGGGCGGAGCGCTGGGGCCGAGTGCGCTGAGTGAGCCGCCGCCGCCGCCGCCGCCGCGGGTCCGACGGCCCCAAACGCGCTTCAGCCCGCGGTGGTGTCTGAGAGGGCGCCACCGCCGCGTTTTTAACAGGGCTGGGTGTAAAGAGGAGGCGGGGGGGGGTGTTAAAGGGCCTTTTTTCAGCGGGCTGGGTGTAAAAGGGGGCTTTTAAAAGGTAAGCGGCGAAGGTAAGAGCCGTGGAGAGCCATGAAAGTTTGATGGCGGGAATTAGGCGAGCGCTCCTCTGGCACCTGTGCTCGGGCGGGCGGGGCGGGCGGGGCTGCCGTGTGCCGCCAATGCGCCGCCGCCGCGGCGCGCCGGCAACAGCAGAAGTGTTTTAACAGGGCTTTAATGGGCCCGCCGCCGCTCCTCTGGGGGCCCGGGGGGAGAGCCGCGAAAAACACACCGCCTGACGGATGGGAGCTGACGTGCCCCGCTTTCCCTGGCCGGGGGTGTGGGGGGGGGGGGGGGGGGGGGGGGTGGGGGGGGGGGGGGAGCTTCGCTGGGGGACGGGCGAACCCTTACCTGCTCGAAGCACGGCACAGGGTACTGTTTACAGAGGGGGGAACGTGGGGGTGGCTAGCGTGTGTGGGGTTGGGAGCGGGTGGCTAGCGTGTGTGGGGGTGGGGGCGGTTAGCATATGTGGGGGAGGGGCGGTTAGCGTGTGTGGTGGGGGGGCGGTTAGCGTGTGTGGGGGTGGGGCGGTTAGCGTGTGAGGTGGAGGGGCGGTTAGTGTGTGTGGGGGTGGGGGGCGGTTAGCATGTGTGGGGGAGGGGCGCGGTTAGCATGTGTGGTGGAGGGGCGGTTAGCGTGTGTGGGGGTGGGGGCGGTTAGCATGTTCATATGTTTTCTGTGCTCACTAGCTAAAGCTACATGTCTCACCATGCATTTGTCCTCACCGCTATATCAAGCACTGAACCCTAAAATCTCTTCAGCAAGCTGTCAGTGGTCAAGTGGATCTCATGGGCTGAGAGTAAGCAGTCATTTTTCTTCATATTCATTATGCTCGCTTATGTTAGTGGGTTAGTTGGAAGCTATAGTTTGCTAACGAACATTAGCATATCCTACTATGCACATAGGTAACGGTTGCTAATTCGCTAGTAGCATACATGTTTGTATATATGGACAAATCGGCAGGCTAACAGACTCTGCACCCACTCTCGAGCTTAAAGCAAAGCCAAATATTTAACAGAAGAAAATCAAAATTGCTGTGTAGTAAAAAAAAAATTCCTTCTAAAAACTGTATAAAATATGTCGTAAGTTTACATAAGTATACATGTCGGAGTAATTGTAAGGCATTTCTACCCACCCCTATATGCGTTTGGCATGTTTGCGTGTGTGTATGTGATTGTGAGAGACGGTGCTTAGTGTAGACGTGAGGAAAGAAAGCAGGAGAGTGTCTGCTATCCAGACAGCATATGTATCTGCCCCCCCCCCCCCCAGCCAGACCCCCCCCCCCCCCCCAGAAACCAAACCGCTTTGACCTCTTCACCTTTAAACTCTACTTGAACTTGTAAGGACTGGTGTAAGGAAGAAGGAAGTAACAAAATATTTCTGTCTCAGTGAGTATGAGAGTGTGTGTGTGTGTGTGATTGTGTGTGAGTGTCTGTGACTTTGTGTGAGTGTGTGTGTGTGTGTAAAAACTGAGTGTGAGGGCGTGTGTGTGACTGTTTGACTGTGTGTGTGTGTGTGATGGGATGTCTGTGTTTGTGTATGTTTGTATGTACATGTGTACATTTGCTGTGTGCCAGTATGTATACCTGTGCGCATGAGTGTGTGAGTGTGTACATAGTTGTGAGTGTGTGTATAGCTGTGCATGTGAGTGTGTATATAACTGCGTGTTTGTGTATAGTTATGAGTGTGTGTAGCTTTGTGTGTGTGTGTGTGAGTATAGCTGTGTGTGTGTGTGTGTGTGTGTAAGACCGTAACAGTGCTGCGGTTAATCAGACAGGCTTGTGGGTAATGCTGGCTGATGCCCAGCACTGTGTATCTCCACAAAGGCTGATTATCCTGACAGAGAGCAGTCTGCCATGGCCAACCCTGGGAAATGACACTTAGTAAAACATACCCACTATTTCAGAGCTGGAGTGTGTGTGTGTGTGTGTGTGTGTGTTAGGCCACTTTCCCAGATAACTGAAATGTGAAATTCCTGCATGTGAATTGTTTCCACCAGAACAGCGTAAAGTCTGTTCAGGGCGCTGAGGTTTCCCAAACACCAGAGAATGGGATCTGTGTGCGCTGGAATTGTCACTCCGTTCCCCACCTCCTCGTCCCGGGCACTGCCGGAGGGGGGCGGGGCTGCGGTGGTGGGAGGGGGCGTGGCCATGGAGGGCGGAGCTCGTCTGTGCTGTCTCTTTGCTCCCATCGCTCTCGAGCTGGCTGTGCAGCTGATACGAGAGCAAACCCGGCGGAAATCGAACCGCGGCCGAATTCGGCGAGGTGTACGCGTGTGCATGTACTCACTGCTGCTTCAGACTGTTCCTTCAGGGACACTCCACACAAGTCGGGGGTGCAGGTGAAGATTCTGCAGTTGTGATAACCACGGGAAACCACACGGAAGCAAAAAAACGTTTTCCGCACCGAAGCGGAAAACGACAAAGGCTACGGTGTGGGAGCACGAACATCGGCAGAGGGGCGAGGAGGATTTAGAAGTCGCTTTCGTTTATTTAGCGAGAAAAAAGAGAATGAAGGGAAGATAGTATTATCGTCCAATGAGGAGACGGGACTGAGGGCGAGGAGGAAACGATGTGACGTTTTCGCCCGAGGCAGTGCAGCCACCCATGTGATGTTTTAGACCAATCGCAGGCGATCTGCACATTGACGTCGGTGTGCGAACATCTCGGCTAGTTCGATGTGCACACTGCGGTGGCAAACACGTCGTTTTACGCCATTTAGTTTGTGTGAACTTGCAGGAGGTAGTTTCCACAGCAAGTATACACCCAGCTTTAGAGGAACTGCATCTCAGTGTCCTGCTGTATGGACACTGTAATGCCTTGTTATGTGCAAGGCTACGAGGTGTGTGTGTGTGTGTGTGTATGTGTGTGTGTGTGAATTGAGTGTGAATGAATGAATAATTAATTTTATTATTATTGTGTCATGCATCACACCGATGCCCAGCCCACATGGGCTTATATGACACATATAATATATGTCACATATTATATGACAACATTTTGCATATAACAGATCCAGAGTAAATCCTAAACCTGTTAAAATGCTACAGACACATATCTGATACATATGCCCTGTACAAAAGTGTATAGACTCCATGACCAAACCTTCTTATCTTCTTTTCCAAGTATTTGCAACATTCATTCACAAAATCATCACATAAATAATAACACCTCATTAGAGACTAAACAAACAATCCATCTTGCCTTCTTTTCCAGGCTTTTGCGAGTGTGAGTGTGCAGTGTGCATGTGCGCGTGTGTGTGTGTGCGTGTGTGTGTGAGGGAGGGAAGTGAGCGATGAAGAGATGATGGAGCTTAGGGTTAGGGTGTGCGTGTAAAGTGCTTAAATGCTTAAATGTGTGAAGAGCTCCTTCAGCTTGTTGCCACAGATGGTGGGGCCACACGTCAGGGTGTGGGGAGGGGTGGTGGGGGGGGGGGGGGGGTCGCTGGTGTGATTCAGGCCATCTGTCAATCAGCCTCTCGCTCTCTGGGTTGAGGTACCCCCCCCCCCCCCCCCCACCCCATCCTATTACGCTTCCACCAGCTGGATTCCTCCTGTCCGAAGCACGCCAACATTTACGCTGCTTCCTGTTGATGTTGCGATATTTCTGAGGTCGTCTTTCCTTCTCTCCGGGCTTGTTTCTTTTTTTTGTGCGGCACATGAGCAGTTGCCTTTGGGTAAAAATTCACTTTGGAATCCAAAGTATAGCGCACGCGTGAATCGGGAGGGTTGGACGGTGAGAGAGGGTGGAAGTTGCCGTGCTGTAAGTGATGTGTCGCGTAAGCGCATAATGTATTTATCTTTGCTGTTTGCTCGCTAGTTAAACTTAACGCTGACAGAAATATGCTTCGACATTAACTAAACGGCATGCGCTACCAGCGAGGCTAGCCCTTGGCTCGACTCAATACCTGTCTGCACGTCAAGCAAAAACAGTAGACGAGTTTGACTTGAAAGCTGTCAAAACTGTACCACGAAGAAACCAAACTGACGCATTGAACCGGCGTGGTGTTTCCTGTTGTCCTGTCCCTACGCTTTGACATTAAAATGATATAACAAATGACGTTTGAGGATCAGAGAAGTGGCATTACCCTAGCAAAATATTTCCATCGTGCCGGCGTTAGTTAGTGAAATAACACCTGAGCCGGATAGCTTAAACCCATGTTCAGTGAAATTCAGCGTAAAAGGTATGCCGCACCTGGCTACGATGGATACCTGCAGTTCCTGCGACTGGCACTTCACAGTGCGGGTGCTGGTGACCCGGATTCCTTACAAAATAGGTGGATTATGAGCCTCCCTTTACAACCTTGCAAATAAATAAAAAATAAAACCACCATAAAAAAGTTATCTTGACTGGAAATACTTTCAAAGTCAAAGTCTGTGGTAGTAATAAATGAGTAATTAAGTGGATCTCCCCACTACACACTGTCAAATCTAGTCAGGAAGCAGAGTAAAACAGCTGGGTGGCTGTACAGCTTTGGTTCGCAATTCAGACCGTCCCCCTTGTTCTGTTGTTACTACGGGTCTTTCTCGTGTGCCGCGAGAATCCGACTCCACGCACCTGCGACTAGCTTCAGGAAAACTCAATTTCCCAGGGGCCACGAGCACGGCTTTCAGACTCTTTCTAAGAGTCAAAAGACCAACGGTGCCAGGTCACTCTTGGACAGAGCAGCCTGGGATTGCTGGCTTGGTGGATTTGAGCCTGATCTGTCAGAACTCTTCAGCAGTAGGATGGTCGCAGAATTGTGCCTAATAATCATGCAAAACCCACTTAAAACCCAGGGCCTTTCGTAAGAACCCCCCTTGACTTAAATAAGCCCCATTATCTCCAAAACTATATACAGTACAGACATGTTTCAAAGCTTGAAAGAAAGAGCACATTTGTACCAAAATGACCAAATCCCATGATCCTATGGGAGTCTTGCCAAGTAAACATGCAGGATGTATTTATTCTGAAAAACAACAAAGAAATCCAAAAATTGTTTCGCGTTTTTCTTTATTCTGTAGTGATTATATGTACTTCTGCTATTGGATGAAACCAAATGTCTTTTTCCAGTCATACCCCAGGATCTGTACAACAGCAAGATACGTTTGAAGTGGATTGAACAAAGCGGTAGTACCATCACTAGTATCAGTATTTGTTTGACTTGTTGCAGACGGTTACTGGGTTATCAGATACTACCATCATCAACCTGGGGAGTCACTTTCAGATCTCCTTTGCGGAAGGGGACTGCCTTGTTATTTCTTTTTTTATCCCGAGTGGTTTCGCTGATAGAGACGTGGGTTATTTGCATCAAAGTGCGAAGAGTCTCAGCTTTACAATGGCATACGTGTCAATCATTGACCGATAAATACAGTAATTTCAGATAATGTTATTTTTAGACTCCGACATCAGGATTTAAGACAGTTTAAGAAATGCGTTGCGTGAGCCACAACTGACGTAAATAGCTTTTTGAAACGCGTTGATTGGCAGAACAATGGTTTTGAACGCGCTGGGTTCGTTCTGTTTTAGAGAATAAACTGCGTCTGAGGTTATGGAGGCGTCCCCTTTGAAGGGAAAAGCAGTAATTAACTTTCCAGGTCTTTGTTCTCCTTTCCTGCTGAGCCTTGAAAAGATGGCACAAGTGCCCCGTAGAAAGAGAAGGGGGGAAACAACACACAGTAAAAAAAAGATTAAATCTGATGCTGTCCCTCAGAAAGCTCATTATGAGGGTATTAAGCAGGCTGAAGTGGGCCTTCGGCCTCAAAATGGCTGCTCCCCGGCACTCCTCCACCCCCAAACCCCTGCAAGGGCTACCCTGGCTCTGGTTACCCATGTTTTTTTCATCCATCCACAGGAAGGGCTGTAACCATGGTAGCCTGCCTCAGCACAGTGCCTGTGTCTGAGAGATCCAGAATGTGTATGGGAGAGAGTAGGACAATGTGTGTGTGTGTGTGTGTGTGTGTGTGTGTGTGTGAGAGAGTGTAGGTGTGTGTGCATACATTTGTGAGGGTGAAAGTATGTGTTTGTTCAGCCCTCCTTGCGTTGGCATGTTTCTCTCCCCTGGCACCTGAGGCCATATTTGCAAATGTTGGCACTCTGTGGGCTTCATAGTGCAGCCAGGAGACTGTCAACACAGAGCTGTGTGCGAGAAGCACTTTGCTTCTGCAGGTCCTGAACCAGTCTCAGCTCCTCTGCTACTGATCCCAGACCAGTCTCAGCTGCTCTGCTACTGATCCCAGACCAGTCTCAGCTCCTCTGCTACTGATCCCAGACCAGTCTCAGCTGCTCTGCTACTGATCCCAGACCAGTCTCAGCTCCTCTGCTACTGATCCCAGACCAGTCTCAGCTCCTCTGCTGCTGATCCCAGACCAGTCTCAGCTCCTCTGCTACTGATCCCAGACCAGTCTCAGCTCCTCTGCTGATCCCAGACCAGTCTCAGATCCCAGACCAGTCTCAGCTCCCCAGACCAGTCTGCTACTGAGCTCCTCCCAGACCAGTCTCAGCTCCTCTGCTGCTGATCCCAGACCAGTCTCAGCTCCTCTGCTGCTGATCCCAGACCAGTCTCAGCTCCTCTGCTACTAATCCCAGACCAGTCTCAGCTGCTCTGCTACTGATCCCAGACCAGTCTCAGCTGCTCTGCTACTGATCCCACACCAGTCTCAGTTTCTCTGCTACTGATACCAGACCAGTCTCAGCTCTCCTGCTACTGATCCCAGACCAGTCTAACGGCATTTTAACATACTTCCTGTTCAGAATTTCAGCTTCTGATGGCTTTCTGTGACCTGCCCCAGATTAAGCTGAAGGTTAGGCTGAAGGTGTTGGGGGTAAAGAGGACAATCGAGGATAGAGAAGGTGGGAGAGTGATGGAGGGAGAACAAGAAGGAAAAGGAAACAGAGAGAGAAAAATGGAGGAGTGAGAGATGATGGAAAGAGAAATGAAAAGAGGGTGTGAGAGATGTGAAGAGTGTGACGTAACCGAGAGAGAGAGACAGGAAGTGAGGGATGGAGTGTGAGAATGGTAGACAGCCTATTTATAGTGTAAATAGAGTCATCGTGGCCGCGTATGCGTAAGGAAGGCCGCGCGTTGAGATTGTTATTAAAAGCGGCCGTATAGGAAATGGCACTTAGCGGCGTCTCTCTGAGTGACTGCCAGCACAGGAAACAGGAGTGCATGCCCTGGCCCCGGTCACAACCCCCCCCCCCCCCCCCCCCAATCTGAAACATGTCACTGGACAGGGTACACCCCACCCCCCCGCCTGCTGCAGCCAGCTTGGCATTTTCACATAACCCAGGGAGCTCTGGAGGAGGAAGGGGCGTCTAAAATAGTCCTGCGTAAATATGACTGCCTGGGAACTCGCATGCGCTTGACCTGCTGGACACTTTTAGATCAGCCCTCCATCTCCCACTCTGGCTCAATCACTCTGTCTCCCTCTGTGACTCCATCCCTCCATCTCTTTCTGACTCAATCCCTCCATCTCCCACTGTGACTCCATCCCTCTATCTCCCGCTCTGACTCAGTCCCTTCATCTCCCACTGTGACTCCATCCCTCTATCTCCTGCTCTGACTCAGTCCCTTCATCTTTCAGTGTGATTCAATCTCTCCATCCTCTCACTGTGACTCGATCCCTCCATCTCTCACTGTGATTCAATCCCTTCATCTCTCACTGTGACTCAATCCCTCCATCTCCCACTGATCTGCCATTTTCATGATTTGAGATCACGACTCACCATCACACCATGTTGCTCCTGTGGGCCTGGTCCCTCTGCACGCCACTTGTAACACACACCAGGCTACGCATCACACGCTACACCCTACGAGCCGCACGTGGGGTACTAAGACAGGCGCCGGCCTCACTCTGTGGCCTGCTCGGAGACATGCCCCCCCCCCCCCCCACGGTTGCTCTGAAGGGGTCGGCGAGGCGGTCGGGCCTGTGCGCTGGCAGGGCGAAACCGAAAAACCTCCACAGGCAACCCGCCTTTTCCTGAGCCAGGCGCGAGGCCGCCGGGGCGGGGTCCGTTTCAGCCGAGAGACAGAGAGGGCTCGCCTTTCCTCTCGACGGCTTCTGTGTTCCTGTTTGCCGCCGTGCCGCCATCGCACGGTGCCGGTGAGCTCAGGCTTCACCTCTGAAAATCAGCCGGAAGCCATTTCCCCTCACTCGCCAGCTCCAAGTTTGATGGTGTTTCCCTGGCAACTGCTGCTGACATTCACCGTCGTTACTGTTTGGCCTGATCTTTATAACGTTTATGCTCCTGCCTATGACGGGGTCACTGGGAATGTAGATCTGAGGCTGGGACAAACACAACAATTTCCCTGATGTCTCCCACTCAAAAGTGATATTTTTTTAGTCAGTGTTCAGGAAGGAGAACCAATGAACCCTGCTTTAAATGACCCTGATGTCATAAACTTTCCTTCGTCAAAGAGTGAGCGGATGCAGACCTCTCTGCCACGAGTCACTGGTAATAAGGATTCTCTTGTGTATTTGAATGTGTTAGTGACAGCTGAAGCCAGATTCTGGGTCCTTATGGACAGGTTCCGTGAGATGTTGGGTTTATGGGAGGTTTTTCGATGGAGCCATCTTGCCGAGGGGTGGGTAGCACGGCGGGCGGGGCCAACTCCGGAGCGCAAAGTTTGGGCCGGACACTTGGGGGGCTCCTCGTGGGAGCTTAGCTCTGTGGGAAAGGCTCTTCCACTGGGAGCTGCAGTGTGTGTGTGTCTGTGTTGGGGGGGGGGGGGGGACTTCAGGAAGTGGGGGTGTGGGCCTGGGAAAAGCCAGTCCAGGAGACGGCAGCAGAATGGGAATTTTGGGAATGGGGGGGGTGGGAGCGTGGTCCCAGTGTATCCTGGCGGGTCCCACGGGAGTAATGGGACAGGGATGCCGAGTCTGCCCACCCACCCCAACTGAGCTCAGGGGGCCAAACCCCGATGGCCTATTGCCTCCTCGCCTGAGAGGATCCACAGTGTACTTTTCACACACTCCTTCTGCCCTGCCAGCCAGAGAGAGAGAGAGAGAGACAGAGGGAGGGAGGAGGGATGGAGGGAGGGAGGGAGGGAGAGAGGGGGGGTCTGAGTTCTCTGACCCTAGGCTGAGAAAGTTCCAGATCCGGAACTACGCTGCTCTTTAGTGGAGGTTAGGGGGTGTCCCCTCTCTGAGCCCCAGCCTTGCCTCTCTGTCTGAATCACACAGGGTCTGGTGTGCCTTTCACATGTAATTACACCTGAACTTTGGGGTCCCCCCGGGGAGCCCCAACAGTGGGAGCGCTGCAGGGTTCAGCTGTCAGCCAGTCAGCTACTGTTCAGTGCAGTTCATTTAGTGTCGTATGTGCCTGATCTTTCACAGATCAACACTTAGTGCGGTTTCTTTAGTGTCGTATGTGCCTGATCCTTCACAGATCAACACTTAGTGCAGTTCATTTAGTGTCGTATGTGCCTGATCCTTCACAGATCAACACTTAGTGCAGTTCATTTAGTGTCGTATGTGCCTGATCCTTCACAGATCAACACTTAGTGCAGTTCATTTACTGTCGTATGTGCCTGATCTTCACAGATCAACACTTAGTGCAGTTCATTTAGTGTCGTATGTGCCTGATCTTTCACAGATCAACACTTAGTGCAGTTCATTTAGTGTCGTATGTGCCTGATCTTTCACAGATCAACACTTAGTGCAGTTCCTTTACTGTCGTATGTGCCTGATCTTTCACAGATCAACACTTAGTGCAGTTCATTTAGTGTCGTATGTGCCTTATCTTTCACAGATCAACACTTAGCTGCCACGTATGTGCAGCCAGTAATGGCCTGTGCTGTTTTGCTGTCAGTAGCGCTGTATTTGCAGTAGCGTGTGCTTGTGTGTGTGTGTGTGTGTGTGTGTACTTATATTCCTGTTGGGATGTGTGTGTGCACATCCTGCTGGTAAGTCCTGTGGCAGCGAGGTGTGGCGGTGTGAGGGGTGTTATGGGGAGCGGGCGGGTGGGAGTGGACACCAAACACCCCCCCCCCCCATCTCAGGAAGAAGTCGGCCCAGATTGCGGATTCGCTGGCCACCGCTATCCGGCCCATGCTCAGTGCCAGAGACTGCAGCGGCAGAGTTAGCGCACTGCGGGGTGTCAGGCTCAAGTCCTGGAGGGCCAGAGTGCGTACAGGGTGTCCTTTCAGTCAGCAGCCAAGCAAGCTGTGTGGACTCTTTCTCCACTCAGTGATTTAAATGAGTCCGTCAAGTGCTGAAGCAGCCAGACCAAAAACCAGCAGGCCCTGAGCCCTCCAGGCCTGGAGCACAAGACCTTTTCTCCACTCTCTCTCCCTCTCCCTCTCCTCCTTCCTCTCTTGCAATCAAATGGTTCAGGTTTTGTTGCCAGCGGTTACCCATGATGCAAAGCTCCAGTTCAGGTGCAGTTATTTGTGATGTCATAATGCACCTCCCGCGGAATGGGGGGGGGGGGGGGGGGTCTGGGAGGGGCCAGTGTGAGAGGTCTTCTTGCAGTTAGGCTTCTCCTTCACATGAAATGTTTTTAAGTGAAAAGTTTTTGTGCAATATGACTCTTTTTTCCTATAACCATAAGCTATTTAAAAGCTATAAATAGTGTGAAGTAAGTGGAATTTGGTCATTTTTTGGTCTGGAGATTTCCCTGTAGCTGCAAGTTGGCCAGTGAGGGTCAGTGGTCGGCATCGTTTTCCACCAATCAAAAGCTCCAGACGCAAAGTAATGATTTTGTTGTTATTCTTTCCTATTTTCGGGCAAAGGAACTGAAGTTATGTTATGGCCTTCCAAATTTTTCTCTCTGTATTTTTTTATGTAATTATGTTTTGACGATTTTTTTTATCCACCCGATCATAGCTTCCAGTTGGGGTGTAATGATAGCTTTTAATGTAATGTAATACAGTGCAACTTCTGAAGGAGCCCAGATGAAATGAACAATGAGAACACACACACACGCGCGCTCACACAACCACACACACATTACACACACGCATGCACACACGCACACACACATTACACACACGCAAACATACACACAGTTACACACACACACACACACAGCAAACATACACACAGTCAAACACACACACACACACGCACACATTATACACACACACACACACTTGGGTTGCTACCTGTGGGTGCAGCATCAGGGACTCCCTGTGGATCAGCCACACTCCCGCACTCCCTGTCTGCACTGTCCCAGGGCCTGAGTTTAAACATACTGCAATTATGAGGACACTGCATCACTGACAGATATGGGAAAAATACTGCACTTATGAGGACACTGCATCACAGAGATATGGGAAATATACTGCACTTATGAGGACACTGCATCACTGACAGATATGGGAAACATACTGCACTTATGAGGACACTGCATCACTGACAGATATGGGAAACATACTGCACTTATGAGGACACTGCATCACTGACAGATATGGGAAACATACTGCACTTATGAGGACACTGCATCACTGACAGATATGGGAAACATACTGCACTTATGAGGACAGTGCGTCACTGAGAGGCGTGGGAGCAGGACATGTGGACCCATCTCAGACCGTGTGTGTGTGTGTACGTGTGGGGGCAGGGGATATATATGCACACACACACACATATATAAGACATTGATCTCATCTTGCATCTGCTCTTTTTCTTTGTTTTATTAAAAGGGGAAGGAATCGATGCACTTCTTCTCGTGGATATTTTAGAATGGAGATGAACAGAGAGCTCATTGCCCTGTGGGAGCGGCAGGCTGAGCTAGTGTTGTGTTATTTCAGAGAGCCCTGGGAAGCCTCGAGAGAGGGAGAGAGAGAGAGAGAGAGAGAGAGAGAAGTTGGGAAAAACTACCAAGGGAATCATGGGAAGGGCACTCTCACACTATCACATGCTCCCTTCCTCACACACACACACCACACATATACACACACTCTATCACATCCTCACTTTTCTCACACACACACTCTATCACATCCTCACTTTTCTCACACTCACACTCTATTACATGCTCTCTTTCTCATACACTTTTATACACACATATACATGCACACACTCACATACTTTCACTTTTCATTTCATTTCATACTTTCATTTCAACACACATACATATACACACAGTCTCACCCTATCACACACACGCGCACACACACAAACAGACACAGGCGCACACACACTCACTCACCCTCACACACACACACACACACACACACACTATCACATCCTCACTTTTCTCACACACACACACTATCACATCCTCACTTTTCTCACACACACACTCTATCACATGCTCTCTTTCTCACACACTCTTTTATACACACATATACATGCACACACTCACATACTTTCATTCTCTCTCTCTCTCTCTCTCATATAAACACACATACATATACACACTGTCTCACCCTATCACACACACACACACACACACACACACACACACACACAAGTTGTGTGAGGTGCTGTAGCTCTTCCCCTCACCGAGCCCACTCTCCGCAGGGACAGCTCTTTCCCAGCCAGTGCTCTGTGCCTGACGGGAACAGTTAAATATATCTGTGGAAACACGCACAGCCCCGCAGAACGGCCCAGCAGCTTCCCTGAATTCTAGGTGGTCTGCCTAAGCTTTCTGGGTGTTGTCAGCCTGTTCCGACCGAATGGGGAGGAAGTGGGCAGCGGCCCTCCATTTTGGCTCAAAACCGAGCGCCTTGGTTACCGTGCCAGTCTGCAGGCCAGACCCACAGATCTGGAAACTCACAGTGCTGCTGGCAGATACCTCTCTCTCTCTCTCTCTCTCTCTCTCTCTCTATCTACCTACCTCTCTCTCTCTCTCTCTCTCTCTCTCTCTCTCTCTCTCTCTCTCCTACCTACCTCTCTCTCTCTCTCTCTCTCTCTCTCTCTCTCTATCTACCTCTCTCTCTCTCTCTCTCTATCCTACCTACCTCTCTCTCTCTCTCTCTCTCTCCTCCTCTACTCTCTCTCTCTCTCTCTCTCTCTCCTCTCTCTCTCTCTCTCTCTCTCTCTCTCTCTCTCTCTCTCTCTCTCTCTCTCTCTCTGTGCACAGGGCAGCGGTCAGCAGCCTGGACCTCAGAAAAGCACAGGCCTCCATTGCTTAGTCTCCCGTGTTTCACCTCCTTCTCCACTATATCTCTCTTCCTTATCCCAACTTTTTAAACGTGTCTTTGATGAACTCACCAGTGTCTGATGCATACAGCTACTTACCTTGGCTCGCAAGCTACAAATCAGCTATGTTTTAAAATGCGTGACTCTGCAGTGACTAATACTGAATCATTTCTAATTCTCAAGAGAAAAGTGTGAAGCGGTGTGTTGGTTCTCGGAAAACTCTGAACCATCACAGAAATAACTGCAGAGTGTAAGATAGAGAACTGGTTTGATTTATTTATCTTTTAGTTCAGTAGCCTCTGTTCGTGGGTGTGTGTAATGTGGCTCATAGTCTGGAAATTCTTTTCAGACTATAACAGTTGTCTTGATTTTATCAGTGGGTCTCATGTTAATCGTTTTTTTGTGACCTGCCTGGGGATGCACGGTTTTGGTGCTTGCTGTGTTTTTATAATCACTCTCTAAAACAGTCTGAGTCTATCAGAGAGTTCCCTCTGTAAAACAGAGCCTGAGTCTAACAGAGTTCCCTCTGTAATACAGTCTGAGTCTCAGAGAGTTCCCTCTGTAAAACAGCGTATGAGTCTATCAGAGAGTTCCCTCTGTAATAGAGTCTGAGTCTAACAGAGAGTTCCCTCTGTAATACAGAGTCTGAGTCTCAGAGAGTTCCCTCTGTAATACAGTCTGAGTCTCAGAGAGTTCCCTCTGTAATACAGAGTCTGAGTCTCAGAGAGTTCCCTCTGTAATACAGAGTCTGTCTCTATCAGAGAGTTCCCTCTGTAATACAGAGTCTGAGTCTCTATCAGAGAGTTCCCTCTGTAATACAGAGTCTGAGTCTAACAGAGAGTTCCCTCTGTAAAAGAGAGTCTGAGTCTCAGAGAGTTCCCTCTGTAATACAGAGTCTGAGTCTATCAGAGAGTTCCCTCTGTAATACAGAGTCTGAGTCTCAGAGAGTTCCCTCTGTAATACAGAGTCTGAGTCTAACAGAGAGTTCCCTCTGTAATACAGAGTCTGAGTCTCAGAGAGTTCCCTCTGTAATACAGAGTCTGTCTCTATCAGAGAGTTCCCTCTGTAATACAGAGTCTGTCTCTATCAGAGAGTTCCCTCTGTAATACAGAGTCTGTTCAGAGAGTTCCCTCTGTAATACAGAGTCTGAGTCTCAGAGAGTTCCCTCTGTAATACAGAGTCTGTCTCTATCAGAGAGTTCCCTCTGTAATACAGAGTCTGTCTCTATCAGAGAGTTCCCTCTGTAATACAGAGTCTGTCTCTATCAGAGAGTTCCCTCTGTAATACAGAGTCTGTCTCTATCAGAGAGTTCCCTCTGTAATACAGAGTCTGTCTCTATCAGAGAGTTCCCTCTGTAATACAGAGTCTGTCTCTATCAGAGAGTTCCCTCTGTAATACAGAGTCTGTCTCTATCAGAGAGTTCCCTCCCTGTCTTTCCCTCTGTAATACAGAGTCTGTCTCTATCAGAGAGTTCCCTCTGTAATACAGAGTCTGTCTCTATCAGAGAGTTCCCTCTGTAATACAGAGTCTGTCTCTATCAGAGAGTTCCCTCTAATCAGAGAGTCTGTCTCCAGAGAGTTCCCTCTGTAATACAGAGTCTGTCTCTATCAGAGAGTTCCCTCTGTAATACAGAGTCTGTCTCTATCAGAGAGTCTCTGGTAATACAGAGTCTGTCTCTATCAGAGAGTTCCCTCTGTAATACAGAGTCTGTCTCTATCAGAGAGTTCCCTCTGTAATACAGAGTCTGTCTCTAGAGTTCCCTCTGTAATACAGAGTCTGTAATACTCTATCAGAGAGTTCCCTCTGTAATAAGAGTCTGTCTCTATCAGAGAGTTCCCTCTGTAATACAGAGTCTGTCTCTATCAGAGAGTTCCCTCTGTAATACAGAGTCTGTCTCTATCAGAGAGTTCCCTCTGTAATACAGAGTCTGTCTCTATCAGAGAGTTCCCTCTGTAATACAGAGTCTGTCTCTATCAGAGAGTTCCCTCTGTAATACAGAGTCTGTCTCTATCAGAGAGTTCCCTCTGTAATACAGAGTCTGTCTCTATCAGAGAGTTCCCTCTGTAATACAGAGTCTGTCTCTATCAGAGAGTTCCCTCTGTAATACAGAGTCTGTCTCTATCAGAGAGTTCCCTCTGTAATACAGAGTCTGTCTCTATCAGAGAGTTCCCTCTGTAATACAGAGTCTGTCTCTATCAGAGAGTTCCCTCTGTAATACAGAGTCTCAGTCCCTCTCTATACAGAGAGTTCCCTCTGTAATACAGAGTCTGAGTCTATCAGAGAGTTACCCTGTCTGTAATACAGAGTCTGAGTCTAAAGAGAGTTCCCTCTGTAATACAGAGTCTGTCTCTATCTGAGTCTAATACAGAGAGTTCCCTCTGTAAACAGAGTCTGTCTATCAGAGAGTTCCCTCTGTAATACAGAGTCTGTCTCTATCAGAGAGTTCCCTCTGTAATACAGAGTCTGTCTCTATCGAGAGTTCCCTCTGTAATACAGAGTCTGTCTCTATCAGAGAGTTCCCTCTGTAATACAGAGTCTGAGTCTAACAGAGAGTTCCCTCTGTAATACAGAGTCTGTCTCTATCAGGAGTTTTCTCTGGCCTCCCTCTCTTCTTGCTCAGTGTGAGCCGTAGTGCTCTGCAGGACAGCCCGTAGATTATCCCGTTTTGTTTGAAGCCGTGATCCCGATGACAGCCGTAGATTACAAATGGCAGAGCCCCGCTGAGCGGGGGGGGGGGGGGGGGGGGGGGGGGGGGGGGTGGCGAGAGGCGCAGGGCGAGCTCACAGCTGCGGCCGGGGAGAGGCGGCTAATCCCGAATCGTTTCAGCTCTCAGATTACTCTAATGGGACAGGCTTCCGAAAAAAACGGCTGGCTTTTCCCCTTCAGCTGTTCCTCCGCTTAATGCTCTCTGCCCGCCAGGAAGCCCTTCTGTCTGGATGTGAGGAAACGGTCGTTTCCGAAGAGTTCGTGTTTTAGAATCTTGCGGTGCTTCGCAAGCTCACCCTCCCTGAAGAGCCATTACCTTTGGTGGTGTGCGTGATGCTTCCTTTCAAAAGGTCTTAGCAATTAAGTACATTTTTTTATGTTTTGCGTTTCAGGCAGTGTCACTGTTTTGCAGACATCTCATCAGTGAGGATTTAGTGGTTTGTGTTTCTACAGAAAGTGCAGAAAGTTCTACGGAACTCCAGAAAGTTCTGCGGAACTCCAGAAAGTTCTATGGAAATCCAGAAAGTTCTGTGGAACTACAGAAAGTTCTGTGGAACTCCAGAAAGTTCTATGGAAATCCAAAAAGTTCTGCGGAACTCCAGAAAGTTCTACGGAACTCCAGAAAGTTCAACGGAACTCCAGAAAGTTCTGTGGAACTTCAAACACAGTCACAGATGGTGGCCTGTGCCATCACTGCAAGGTTCCCCTGTCCCTCTGGGAGGGCTGCAGCTGCGCTGCCGCACGACTGCGCAGCTGAAGCAGCTGCAAGAGGCCGGCTGCAGCCGCAGGGTTAACCAGGGGAGGCGCTAGTGCGCAGTTGGCCGGGGAACACATGTGCCGACAGAACCTCCCAGCGGAGGGCGACGCTACGGACAGTCGTGTGCAGTTGGACAGGATTTGACGAGTCGCGCGATTCGTGAAAGGCGTTCTCACCCAGGAGTCATGGAGACGCAGATCTCCTCAGACATGGCTGCCGTCAGGAGGGAGGATCAGTGGGTGTACGCAGGAGTGTGTATCCTGCTGGATTACCTGCTACCCTTAATCCACCTGCCCCCCCCCCCCCCCCCCCCCCCGCCACAAACCTCTCTGCTACCCTTAATCCAGCTGTCCCCCCGTGCCCCGAACCTCTCCCCTTGTGTCTCCGAGGATTTGTGGGGTGACTCCAGGGGAGGCGTAATCGCAGGTGTCATTTTATGCCCCCTGGCCCCGCCCCTTTAGTCCCGCCCCTTTAGCCCCACCCCCTGGCTGAGCTCTCCTGTTCTTAATGCAATCTGTGGGTCTCCTGCACTGGGTACTGTTCTGTGTGTGTGTGTGTATGTGAGAGTGTGTGTGTTTGTGTGTGTGTGAGAGAGTGTGTGTGTGTGCGGGTTGCAGGGGTGGATCACACTGCACTGTTGTGACGGTCAGTCAGGATCCAGTGTCCCATCCCCCCCCCACCCCCATGATGGACTGTATCGCTTTTCACCGACTCCTATCCGTGCTTTAGTTCCTGTGTGTGTGTGTGTGTGTGTGTGTGTGTGTGTGTGCGTGTGTGTGCGTCCACACACTCGTTCCAGCCTACTGGCTGCCTTTATCAATGCTGTCTGAACCGGAGAACCCCCAAGTGGTCTTTTACACTAATAAACCAGAGAAAATATCAGACATCGGACACCGAAGATCAAACTCCATTACATTACAGAAACGCTAAACCCTGCCCCGGGGGGGCTCTTCCTTGGTCTGTTTACTTCCTGTGCTGTCAGACCGCTGGTCTCGCTGCGCTGTCTCCCGGCTCGCTTCCGTCTCCCCCGCCGGATAAAACCATCGATTTTATTTTGTCTTTTCTTAATATCTCTGCGGATTAACGTCTTCGTTTACCTGTCTTTTGTTTAACGAGGGTGACCCTGTTCGGACCGAGGTCTCTTTTCGACACAAAGTCCTTCATGGCAGAGTGGAATTTGCCATTGCAGTGTATGAATGGTGATGTTGAAAGCCCACCCTTAAAAAAAGGGGGGGGGGGTAGGGGGGGGGGGGGGTGATGTCCCTGCAGTACGTTGACAATGTTTTCATGTTGTCAAAGTATTATTTTTCCTGTTGAAATTGGATTTGCTGATGACACGAAGCCTGAAAAATAGAAAATATCAGCGCAGTTTCGCTCCCAGGCTGGACGAGGTCTGACTTTTACAGCAGGGTGTGTTTACAGACCTGGCAAAGCCCATGTGTGCATGTGTACAAACTGACCGTGTGTGTGTGTGCATGTACCTGACGTGTAAAACATAAAAATATGAATTTGGGGAAAGTGTGTGTGCGTGTGTGTGTGTCTGTGTGTGTCTGTGCATGTCTGTGCGTGTGTGTGTGTGTATATGTGGGTGCATGTGTGTGTGTGTGTGCTTGTACAGTACTGTAAGGCTGTGGGCCAGCGTGTCCTGGTCTGATGGTGCTCTCTGAGAGGTTAGTAAGATTCTTAAAGGCTCCAGGGGATCAGGACCCGGTTCCTTCTTAATCTCTTTCACCTCCAAAGACATTAGCGCCGGGATTAGGCGGCTTTACCTCACCAGATAACGTGCTCAGCGCTGTCAAAACACTCCGGCTGTCCGCGGGAGAACAACGGGAGAGAACGGGACAAAAGCAGATTCGAGTCCCTCTCTTGGGACGTCCCAACGCCTCCTCCAGTGCCTCCTCCGCTCCCCTTGGAGTTCCAGAACACCGGAGACGTCACACGTCCCATAACCCCACCTGCTAGCTTTCACCTGCGCCTGTCGGAGCCAGTGACACGTTTGAGGGTGTGTGTGTGTGTGGCGCGTGCGCTGGTGTGTGTGTGTGGGGTGGGTGCGCTAGTGTGTGTGTGTGTGTGTGGCGGGTGCGCTGGTGTGTGTGTGTGGTGGCGTGGGTGCGTTGGTGTGTGTGTGGCGCGTGCGCTGGTGTGTGTGTGTGTGGCGTGTGCTGGTGTGTGTGTGTGTGTCGCGTGCGCTGGTGTGGTGAGTGTGTGGGGTGGTGTGTGTGTCGCGGGTGTGGTGTGTGTGTGTGTGTGCGTGCCTGAGGGTGAGTGTGCGCTGGGGTGTGTGGTGCGTAGTGGCGTGTGCGCTGGTGTATGTGTGTGGCGTGTGTGAGGTGTGAGTGTGTGTGTGTGCGTGGTGCGCCTGAGGGTGTGTGTGTGTGTGTTGCGTGGTGTGTGTGTGTGGCGGGTGAGTATGGCGCGTGCGCTGTGTGTGTGTGCGTGTGCCTGAGGGTGAGTGTGTGTGTTGCGTGTGCCTGAGGGTGAGTGTGTGTGTTGCGTGTGCCTGAGGGTGAGTGTGTGTGTTGCGTGTGCCTGAGGGTGAGTGTGTGTGTTGCGGGTGCGCTAGGGCACGTTTGATTGTTGTGAACGGCGTGTGTCTGCGATACAAGCTGACCGCGGCGGAGCGTCGGGTTGGCGTGTCGATCGGTGGAGCTGATGAGCCTCGGCCTGGGGCTCTGGCCGCCGGCCTCGCCGAAGCCTCGCCGTGCTCTCAGGGATCGCCTGTCACCTGACGCGGACACAGCCGCCATATGTCAGCCGGTTAGCGGAGGGCGCTAATCCCGTGTAAAGCCGTCGTCCCTGGCACCTCCTCCGGGTGTCGGGGCAGATTTCCGCCGCTGGTCGTGAGGTTAGGGTTAGCTTCCCTGGCCAGGGCGCTAATCCTGAGCCCCTGTGTGTCCCTGTCTGCCTCCGGTCACCTGTCACCTCCGTTGGGTTCGCCCTCTCGTTTACGGGTAATTAAACCGCGTCCTGTTCCGACATCATGATAACTCCTGTCTCTCTCTGTCCTTTATTGTTGGTGCCACGTGGAAATAAAGATTGATTTTATTGTTGTTCCCCTAGCTTTGCCGGAGTATGGTCCCCACCGCCCCCACCGTGATTAGTACAAAGTGTATGCATTTATACATGTTCCCAAGATTAGTGAGGTAGGGATATATATATATATATGTATTTGCACTTGTGGATATTATTGTGATTAGTGAGGTATCAATCATTTCAGAGGTTCTGTCGTGATTAGTCTGGAACGTCCAACCTCTGAGGTAGGAATGGACCAAAATGATCAAAAGGCTAGAGTAGTGCAAGTGACCAAAACATCATATTATTCTAACTTTAAATGGGTGTATTTTAACTTTACTTTCAAGTTTTAAACTCTATACTGGACTGGGCTTTATGGGTACCCAGCCAGTGAAGCCAATTCATTTCACCTTTGTTAAGAACACACTGGCAATCAAATATAGTACCTACAGGAAGACCCCTTTGAACTTTTTCTGCATTTCCCCCCCCCCCCGCATACTTGTTTACTCTCCATAAAGCATGGATGTAAACATATTTATGAATTGGTGGAGATATTTAATGGCACAAAATTAATTCCAAAAGGAAATAGGCTAAATTGGTATACTTACCTTATTGTATTTTGCAAATGCTCTCTTATAATTAGTGAGGTGTCTTTGTAGATGATGTGTTGTGATTGGTCATTAATGGCACAAAATTTGTGTTAATTCCAAAAGTGGAGTGTGTGTGTGATTTTTGATTGTATGTGTGTTGCAGTGTTAGTGATGTGTGTTGTGATTGTTGTGTGATGTGTGTGTGTGTTTGTGTGTGATGGTGTAGTGTGTGATTAGTGATGTGTGTGTGGTGCAGTGTTGTGATTGTGAGTGATGTGTGCGTGTGGTGTGGTGCAGTGTGTGATTAGTGATGTGTGTTTGATAGTGTGTGGTGTGTGGTATTTGTGGTGCAGTGTGGTGATTAGTGATGTGTGTGTATTTGCGGTGCAGTGTGGTGATTAGTGATGTGTGTATATTTGCAGTGTAGTGTGGTGATTAGTGATGGTGTGTATATTTGAAGTGTAGTGTGGCGATTAGTGATGTGTGTGTATTTGAGGTGCAGTGTGGTGATTAGTGATGTGTGTGTATTTGTGGTGTAGTGTGGTGATTAGTGATGTGTGTGTGTTTGTGGTGCAGTGTTGTGATTAGTGATGTGTGTGTATTTGTGGTGTAGTGTGGTGATTAGTGATGTGTGTGTATTTGAGGTGCAGTGTGGTGATTAGTGATGTGTGTATATTGTGGTGCAGTGTGGTGATTAGTGATGTGTGTGTGTTTGCAGTGCAGTGTGGTGATTAGTGATGTGTGTGTATTTGTGGTGCAGTGTGGTGATTAGTGATGGGTGGTATATTTGCTGTACTCTGGGCAGTTAAATCACACTGAAACGGGCAGCCCCTCCCCTGCGGCGACGTGCTTAAGGCTCTTACGCGGATAATCCCGCCTCTCTCGCTGGTTTATGTCGCCGCTGAGGGTCAGGGTGTGAGGCGGATCGCCAGGAGGTGCAAAGAGGGATCCCAGGAGCCACCTGGATCAGCAGCAGGCTGGGCGGCGGCCGGGGGGTAGGGGGCGTGGTCAGGGTCACGGCGCCAGCGGCTGATTGGCCATTAGTCGCCATATGAGTAACATGCTCTGTGGTGTAGCGTAATCCACAGGACTGCCACACTTCACACTGAACAGGGTCATGGGGTCCACGTCCAGTGGGGGACTCTGGACTGTTCTGGGGGTGTACCTGGCTGTGCTGGGCTGTGCTGTGGGGGTGGGTGTACCTGGCTGTGCTGGGCTGTGCTGTGGGGGTGGTGTACCTTGGCTGTGCCGGTGGCAGTGGTCCACTCTTGCTGATCACCTCCATGTACTGGTCCCCAGAAGCAGGGTGTGAGAAAGGGTGGACCACTACCCTCGGTACAGCCAGATACCATCCAGGTACAGCCAGGTACACCCCTGCCCCGCCCCTATCACAGCCAGTTAGAAGCACGTCCACCTCACGCCTGCTCTCTGTCCGTGCTGGGCTAATCCCCAGATTTAGCCTCTCCACACTCTAGGCTCTATAAATATCCGGGCCGCAGAGAGAGGGGGTGAGGTGAGGGGGGGATCGATGGTGATCGGTCGCTAAAGAAACGGGCATCCCATAATCCTCTCTGTCTCTCTGGAATTCTAATTCAAAGGCAAAGTGCTTTGTTGGCAAAATTTGCATTTGTGTTGCCAAAGCATGGCAAGGAACGTGAAATATCAGGTGACAAACATCTCTCTCTTCTCTGTCTCTCCCTCTCTTACTGTCTCTGTCCCTCTCAATTAAATTCAGTTCAATTCAATTTGCTTTGTTCGCATGACAAAATACTACGTTATGTATTGCCAAAACATACAGTATTAAAGAAAACATACATATAACACTGAACAGTACTTACACATCAAAGAGGAGAAGCAAATGAACAGAAAGCACACATGAAAACAAACTTTTCTCTGATTGAGGATTGAGGAATAATAATGGAAAAAAAGATAAGGTAATTATCAAAAAATCAATCGCACTGATGGTAATAACGATAATGACGCTGATGATAATGACAAATATAATCATATAATAATACACGATGAAGTAAATAGAATAGAAATAAATAAATATGGTTTATACAGTTTTTAGCGCTCTCTGTCACTCACTGTCCCAAGATGGTGGCAGGCAGTTATGTGTTCTCGCTCTCTCTGTCTCTCTTTTACTTGGATATTTGGTATTGCCGTAATATGTAAATACATCAGTTTTATTTTCTTTTTCAATAATGGAGACTTTAAAAGTCAAAAGTCTTTTTGTCTCTCTCGCCTCTCAGCCTCTCCCTCTTTCTCTCTCTCTCTCTCTCTCCCTCTCTGTAGTGATGGGTATGGCCCGTAGCGCTGCTGGTTTACTCTCTCTCACTCCCTCTCTCCTCTCCCTCTCTCCCTCCCTCCCTCCCTCCCTCTCCCTCTCTCCCTCTCTCTCTCTCCCTCTCTCTCCCTCTCTCTCCCCCTCTCTCTGTAGAGATGCGTATGGCTCGTAGCGCTGCTGGATTGTAGAGCTCCATGGCTCTTCTGTTTCTCATTCTTGATCTCCTGCATATGGAACCATTTTGTCTCCGCTGGCTTGGACTTCCATCCAGCGCATTTCCATTCATTTGTGTCATATTTGATCTCCTTTTTTTCCCCCCTCTCTCTCTGACCAAAAACACAAAGCTTGCAGTTACGCTTGATGAATTAGTAAGGAAATAATTTTGTTTGTTTCCGTCCTTTCCCTAGTGAAAGTTTTGCAGACTTGGGACTGCATTTACATTGTATTCCCCAAAATGCATTTTGGTTTCATTATGCTTCCGATTGGATGCCAGTAGTTAAAGCACGCCAGCCGAGTTTTTCTTTCTTGTTGATTAGTGGCATTTGTGTTTTAAGTAAGAAAAGAAGTCACAGCATCTCACATTTCCCTGTGTTTTTCCAACACTCGAATAACATTGGAAAAAAAGCCTTCTGCAATGCAGGAAATTGTATGTCGATGGAAACGTAATCTAGGCCAATGAAAAGTTCTTTTGTAAATAATTTACAGAAATGCTGACTGCGTTTACAAAAGCCCTAAGGATAATTCGCAAAGTGTTTTTGTGTTCATCGCGGATCTGTTGCGTAGGATACCGGCGATAAGCACTTTGCTGGAGATGTGCCTTGATATTTGCGTGGGGCTTGGCGTTTGGGGGTGTGGTGTTGATTGGGGCGTGAGTAAATATATCCTGGTCACCCTCTTTCCTCAGTGATTCGTTTACTGGCCCTGTACTTCTCCAGAGAGCTCGACGGTGAGGTCTGGTGTCCCAGAATCACCCCCTTCCCCATGCGCTCGTGCCCCCCCTTCCCCATCCATCCACTCGCCCCCCCCCCCCTTCCCCATCCACTCGCCCCCCCCCCCCCCCCATCCACTGGCCCCCGTGTCATTTTACTTTGCAGGCACGGTTTTGTTCCTTCTCTTTAGCCAGGGCCACAAACTACTAGCACAAATAACCTACAGTGAACCACATGTTCAAATGACCAGTAACCCTCATACACACACACGCGCATGCATGTACGCATACACACACGCACGCACGCACGCGTGTGTGTGTTTGTACATGTTTGTGCACGTGTGTGTGTGTGTGTGTGTATTTGTGTGTGTGTGTGCTGTTTGTACATGTTTGTGTGTGTGTATGTGTGTGTGTGTGTGTGTGTGTGTGTGTGTGTGTGTGTGTGTGTGTGTGTGTGTGTGTACAGGTGTTAGCAGGCCGGTCCTCAGTTTGTCAGTCTGTGTGGTCCAGTGAATCGCTGCTCTGATGTTCTTGCTCCTACAGAACCCAGACCTGAAGATGTAAGAGGCTGAAATTAGAGTAGAACCTCAGCCAGGAACTCTGACACAGGCAGAGAGTTCAGCCAGCTGTTTCAGTCCGAAACGGACCCGATTGGCCAGTTCTCCTTAACCTGACTGATTGACAGTATTTTTCATGTGACTCATAGGTACCGTGCTGGCCCTGGTATCAGTAATAATACTGTGCTTCAGTATGTGTAGCTTTCTCGTTAAATCACCCTCCCCCAACAGGAATTTAAGGATTGCTTCTCTATTAAACGCAAAATTAATGGAAAAATCCGGTTTTTTAGTATTATTTTTTCTTTTGCTTGCACGGTTAAGACCACCCAGTACAACAGACACCGTGGCTGTTTTACACCCTACAGGCCACACAGTACTGCAGGAGAGCCATTGGCTATTTTACACCCTATAGGCCACACAGTACTACAGGAGAAACAGTGGCTATTTTACACCCTACAGGCCACACACACAGTACTACAGGAGAAACAGCGGCTATTTTACACCCTATAGGCCACACAGTACTACAGGAGCAACAGCGGCTATTTTACACCTATAGGCCACACAGTACTACAGGAGTAACTGTGGCTATTTTACACCCTATAGGCCACACAGTACTACAGGAGTAACGGTGGCTATTTTGCACCCTATAGGCCACACAGTACAACAGGGTAAACAGTGGCTATATTACACCTTTAAATGCCAAAAAGTACAATTTAGTTTTAGTGTCCTTTGGACACAAGATATCTGTGGGAGCTTGGCACATTGTTGGGAGGAACTAATATTGTGGGCTTCATCTCATTCAGGTCTGGGGTCCTCTGACACCTTGCTAAGCTCCACCCCTTAGCACCAGGACCAATAGGAAAGCGTGGCTCAGCCTTCAGATGGGGCGGAGCCGAGACGAAGCGCTGCATCGGACAGTAACAACATCAGCTGTTCTGCTCTGAGATCAAAATCACCTTACTGCCTGAAAGCCTAATGTCCAATGAATGCCCGCACACTCCAGCACGATTAATTCCATTTAATAAGGATTATTCTTGGAGAAGAATAAAATCAAACCAATAATTGTAGTTTTCTTGGCTGCGGCGATGAAATTCCCCCTGGCGGGTTGCAGTAACCCAAAAGGGCTGGGATTACAGACTCGTTAGGTGGAATTTCCTTGTTATCGGATTTAGGGGATTTTAGCGGATTTCCCGGGACGGAGATCCCGTTCCGCGGCGCGGACCTCCGTCTGAGAGCGACCCCTGCGAGCCCCGTGCCGGAGCGGGCCGGGCCCGGGTCAGAACCCGCTCGGGTCGGCTCAGGGGACCGCGCCAGGACCGCCGCGAGCCTCCTGGTTTGGCTTGGCCCGCGCCAGGAGAGCCAGGATGTGCAATGCGCTGCCCGGAAAGAGGCCTCTGTTTAGGGCTTTTTTTCTTTCGCTTGTCCTGTGTTTCAGCTTTTGGGCAGAAGAGCCACAGCTACAGGAGAGCACAGACAATAAGGCGTATAAGTGTGGGTGGCAGTGTAGTATAATGGGTGAGGAACTGATGGTACTTAACCTGCATCGCTTCAGTATATATCCAGCTGTATGAATGGATGCAGTGTATATGGACGGAGTGTGCGTGGGTAAAAGTTGTGGAAAGGTGGATCTAGATTCCCGGGTAAGGAGCCGTTGTACCCTAAAAGGGACTGCCTGCTTCAGTAATATCCAGCAATGTATGTAAGAAAAAAGGTGTAAGCAGGATAGTACTGCTAAATGCCTGTAACGCAATGTATAAGAGGAGCAGGATAGTACAGACTCACAGACTGCACACATGCACACATACGCACCACACTCGCACACACACACACGTGCACTAGGCCCTGATTGTGTCGGAGCTGGGGGTGGTGTCACTGCCGTGACTTACGATGACACAAATACAGCCATTAAAATCTTGAACATATAAGAAGGAAGCACAACCGTACACAAATGTCTGTGATGACGATGACCACGGAAACCGCGACCAGGCAGAACACAGCCGTGAAAAACACGAGCGTGTTTAAACATGACCGTAAACGCTACCTTATAAAAAAACGTGCTGAACATGGCCGCCCAGAGTAGCACACCCCGTATGAGCCCTGCGCTGCGGCTAGCCCGTACCCTGCAGCTAGCCCGTACCCTGCAGCTAGCCCGTGCCCTGCAGCTAGCCCGTACCCTGCAGCTAGCCCGTACCCTGCAGCTAGCCCGTGCCCTGCAGCTAGCCCGTACCCTGCAGCTAGCCCGTACCCTGCAGCTAGCCCGTGCCCTGCAGCTAGCCCGTACCCTGCAGCTAGCCCGTACCCTGCAGCTAGCCCGTACCCTGCAGCTAGCCCGTGCCCTGCAGCTAGCCCGTACCCAGCAGCGCTAGCGCGGAGGTCTCTGTGGTCCGGGTGCTCTCGCTCCTCCCTGTCGCGTTCGAGGAGCGATGCCGGTGTTTTAGATCGAGCCGTTCGGGACGCCGACGGGCGTGAAGAATGGGGAATTTGTGGTGGCGGAGCCTGAGGGAGACATCGCCCCCATATGGGGGATCACCCCGTGACCCCCGACGTTTAGATACTCCCCTGTGACTCCGCCCCTCGGCAGTGGGTGTCTGCGCTGGGCTCTGATTCATTTGGGCAGATTCAGGGGAATCCTGCAGATTAGTCAAGACTCCTGTGAGAGAGAGTGGAGACTGGTGCACACACACACACTCACACACACATACATACACACACGGGCGCACACACACACACTCGCATACATACATACATACATACACATACACACACTCATACATACACACACGCATACACACATGTATACACACAGGCACATACACACAGTCACCCGCAGTCACACACACACACACACACACACACACAGATTACACAGGTCACCTACACACACACACACACGCAGTCAGACACACACACATACACACACACACATACATACACACACGGGCGCACACACACACACTCGCATACATACATACATACACATACACACACGCATACACACATGTATACACACAGGCACATACACACAGTCACCCGCAGTCAGACACACACACACACACACACACAGTCAGATACACACACACACACACACACACACGCAGTCAGACACACACACACACACACACACACACACACGCAGTCAGACACACACACAGACACACACACACACACACAGTCAGACACACACACAGGCGGCCTCCTCCTTTGATGCCGGGCCTGTTGTCTGGAGATCGGGGAGGTGTTTCAGAGTGTGGGGGCGGTCTGCTCTGAGGCAGGGCAGCTATGCGCTGCGTGCGTCTGTCTGGCCAGCGGAGTGTCTGACAGATAGAGCAGTCTGAGCAGCCCGCTATCAGGCCAGGGCAGCCGCCGGACACGCCACCCCTCTCACCCGCACGCTTACCGCTGAGAGAGGGAGAGAGGGAGAGAGAGAGAGAGAGAGAGAGCGTCTGAGCGGCTCTGTATCAGCCCAGGCTGGCCGCTGGCCTCGCCACCCTCTCACCCGCGCGCGTTTACCGCTGAGAGAGGGAGAGAGACACACAGATGAGAGAGAGAGGAGAGAGAGAGAGAGAGAGAGAGAGAGACAGAGAGAGAGAGATAGAGAGAGAGAGGAGTAGGTGTGTAATGATGTCTGTATGTTTGTGTGTGTGTGTCTGAGCAGCGCGCTATCAGCCCAGGCTGGCCGCCAACCTCGCCACCCTCTCACCCTCACGTTTACCGCTGTCAGAGAGAGAGAGAGAGAGAGAGAGAGAGAGAGAGAGCGTCTGAGCGGCTCTGTATCAGCCCAGGCTGGCCGCTGGCCTCGCCACCCTCTCACCCGCGCGTTTACCGCTGAGAGAGGGAGAGAGACACAGAGAGAGAGAGAGGGAGAGAGAGAGAGAGAGAGAGAGAGAGACACAGAGAGAGAGAGAGAGAGAGAGAGTGTGTATGTGTATGTATGTATGTGTGTGTGTGTGTGTGTCTGAGCAGCGCGCTATCAGCCCAGGCTGGCCGCCAACCTCGCCACCCTCTCACCCTCACGTTTACCGCTGTCAGAGAGAGAGAGAGCGTGACTGACACTGTGCAGCTCCAGAGACAAACACAGATACACAGCATCACTGATCAAAGACCCAGCACACGGCACTCACTGCTGCACAGCATACACACACACTGCTGCTCTACACACGCACACACACTCACATGCTCTCACACACATATACAAGCACACACACACACTCTCTCACACACACACACACACACACAGTGGCACATGCTCTCTCACACACACACACACACAGTGGCACATGCTCTACACACACACACACACACACAGTGGCACATGCTCTCACACACACATACACACACACACACAGTGGCACATGCTCTCACACACACACACACACACACAGTGGCAAATGCTCTCACACACACACACACACACACACACAGTGGCACATGCTCTCACACACACATACACACACACCACAGTGGCAAATGCTCTCACACACACACACACACACACGCAGTGGCACATGCTCTCTCACACACACACACTCACACACACTCACACACACACAGGCACACACTCTCACACACGCTGTCTCACACACACACACACAGGGAGCAAGAAATACTGCAATAAGTGATAGAGGAATAAAAACACACGCTCTCTCACAGAGAGAGAAACGGGGACAGAAGGACAGGTGAAGGGATAGATGTCATGTCACCACTGTAGTAATGTCCATGTTTCCCTGTGTCTGTTGGTTGTTATGCATGCTGTGGTGCTGTTGTGCAGTGGTGGTTATAAAGCAGTGGAGTGCTGGACTGACCCGGTCTCCCCCCCCCCCCCCCCGTCTCACAGGAACGTTCGACCACGGCGTCACCCTCCTGGAGGTGTGCGGCAGCTGGCCGGACAGCTTCGGCCTGCGTCACGTGACCTGCGCCGACACCACGGAGGAGGGGCTGCGGGAGCGGCTGGCCGACGCCATGTGCGAGTCGCCCGGCAGGGACATGGTGGGCGCCGGCACAGGTGAGGCACTGTGTCGCGTGTGGGGTCTGCGTCTGGGGTCTGCGTGTGGAGTCTGCGTCTGGGGTCTGCGTGTGGAGTCTGCGTTTGGGGTCTGTGTGTGGAGTCTGCGTTTGGGGTCTGTGTGTTGATTCATTTCAGCTTGGTCTTGAAAATTAACGGGAGGGATTTGGGAACTGGATAACCAGGAGGAACGATGCTACCTTTAACAGTCAACAGGGACGGTTGATGTTGCTAATGTTTGCGCTACGCAAACACAATGTGGTGAGCTCCACAAAACGACGCGTTATACAAAAGTGAAATATCCCTTTAAACTGTGTTGGTGTGCTTTATTTGGGTGTGTGTTGTTTGCACATGCTTGTACCTTGGTGTGGGTTTCAGTATGTGTGTGTGTGTGTGTGTCACTACTACACTACATTTGTGGTTTTCATAGAATGTTCTAGGTTGTCTGTAAGCTGTCTGAGGTTAGGAGCACGGCATGGGCGGTTTATTGAGCTGAGAAACCTTCCGGTGAGCCGTCCGTGATTCAGTCAGTATCGTTCAGCGTCGTCTCTGACTGGCTCCAGTTGTTTATTTTTTCTCATGCACAGTTCTTACTGTTCCCAAGACACCTTGAGATTTTAACGCGCTGCAGCCTCTTTGCTTCGTTTAGCTAGCTAGCCTGTCGCTTGTTCAGCCTGTTCTCACTGGAGTTTTTACAGGATGAGTGTTTGTGCGTGAGCCTCTTCCGCTGTCTTACTCATTTCTAGCACGCAAGCAGGGAATTTCTGAGTTTTGAGCGGAACACGTCAGCCGGTTTGCACTGGGAGCGACTGGGGGAATGCCCGTTTTGACAATTCAAACGACAGTTTAACTAGTTCAGGAGGTCCAGCTTATATTTAAGACAACAAGCCTTTTTTTGATTTTTTAGGAGGGAGATTAGTTTGGGACTGTGGATGCTGGGTTTTTGAGCAGGGAGGTCACGAGGCCCTGATAGGTTTAGGGTGGAAGAGCCACCATTGCTGTATGTCTGTTTGGCACTAAATTCATTTACGCAGCCTTACGTTGTGCAAAATTCGTTACTGATCACGTGACCCACAGGTCACATTCATTACTGTGATCACATGACTTGCAAGTCACATTCACCACTGATCACATGACCCGCAGGTCACGTTCGTTACTGATCACATGACCCACTGGTCACATTCGTTACTGATCACATGACCCACTGGTCACATTCGTTACTGATCACATGACCCACTGGTCACATTCGTTACTGATCACATGATGCTGTCTCACACACACTTTTAACCCTTTGCTCTCCAAGAAAGGGCCAGCGCAGAGGGCGGAACTCCAGAACACACAGACAGGTGTTGCAGGGGGGCTGATTTGCGAGATGGACGGGTCATAATCACAGAAACGCTCACAAGTGCACACACACTTGCACAAACACTTTCTCTCACACACTGATGCAAACGCATACATACACTACCTCACACACACACGCTCACATGCACACACACAAGAGAAAGAGAGGAGTGAGTGGTTAAGTTAAACAGTGCCAGAGAGACTTGGGGGTGGGCCTTATGCTGAAATGCAGCTCTGCTGAAATTAGATTTAGAATTCGATTTGCCTCAGTGGGATAATGTCGCTAATTGGATTATTCTTATTGGTGCTAACCAAACATAAATTCCACTTTAAGCAGGAAGGAGCATCAGGAACACGCATGCACGCACAGGCACGCACACACACACACACATTCACACACGCTCCCTGTTCTCTGTGCTGTCCTGTATGTCCCTGCACTGCCACCTCACTCTCAGAGCACATGGCGGCTGGCTGAGGAAAAGAAACAGTATTTCTCATGCCATGCACCGGCCAGAAAATACAGCCCAAAATTTGGGGTAGTTTTATAACACGTGAAGGCTCATTTATTTTTATGAAGACTTGCATATGCATTCATGTGTATATATTATACACACATCCATCAATACAGCTGGGTGTTTACTGATGTATCTTCAGAATCCACTCATGGTTCCAAGCCCATTCTGGATTTAAACTGGCAGCCCCCCCCCCATAGTCTTTGACTGTGTTACGTCTGCCACGATCCCTCTCCTGGGTTCCAGCGCATTCTCTACACGATGGACATTTTTCGGGAATGAGTGTCTGCCATTGTGTTGGAAGTTCCTGTTTTGTAGTTTGTTGTGACAGAGCTGGGTGCTTCCTGTGGGCCGGTGGCTGTGAGGCTTGAGGCTGTTCCATCGCACACTGGTCTTAAGTGCGCACTGTGACCAGGAGGGTAATCGGGTTTTTCCCTTTAAATGAGAGCCAGCTGACTGGGGGAGGAAGTGACTGTGCTTCCGGAAGCAGAGACAGACAGTGGCCGTTAAACAGCTGTTTGACCCTCTGACGCCCCGCCACAATACACACTCTGTGAGGAGAAGCGCACATACACACACACACACACACACACACACACACTGTCACACACAAACACACACACACACACACACACACTCTCACACACAAACACACACACACACACACACTCTCACACTCACACATACACACACGCACACACGCGCGTGCGCACACACACACACACACACACACTCTCACACTCACACACACACACACTGTCACACACACACACATACATGCACACACGCACTGTCACACACACACACACACACACACTGTCACACACAAACACACACACACACACACACACACTCTCACACTCACACATACACACACACGCGCGCACACACACACACACACACACACACTCTCACACTCACACATACACAAACACACACACGCACAAGCATGCACACACAGTGAGAAACGTCGCTTGTGCTGCCGTGCACAGCTCCCTCGAATGCAGCCGGTCGTTCGGAGAACTCTGGCCTGGCCTGCTTGGCGAAGCTGCGGTCATTGCTGAAACAGTCAGACCGCTGAAAGCGCTTCAGTGACTGAGTCGATTACCCAAACGGCTGCCTCTCACCGGAGCGCGGCCCTGCTGAGTCCTCGCCGTGCACTGTGGAAGTATCCCTCCGCTGTCCGACCTTATCTGCAAACAAAACACCGGCCAGCTGTGCGACACTCTGTAACTCTGCGTGTACATGCGCCTGTACAGTTAACAAGAAAGATCTTATCTTATCAGCGGGTGGGGAGTGATGAGACCCAATCGCTGCTCAGTGTTTATGTGCTTTTCAGACCCTGGGGGGGGGGGGCAGGGCACTCCCCAAACCCTGGCAAACAGAGGGAGGGAGGGAGGGAGGGAGGGAGAGAGGAGATGGAGAGACTGACAGAGGAGTCAGAAAGGAAGCGAGAGAAATTCAGGAGTGTGTGTGTGTGTGTGTGTGTGTGAGAGAGAGTCTTGTCTCTTGTATGTTGTAACTGTTTTATAAAAGTAATACGGCACTCCCGGCCGTGCTGTATTGTGAGTACAGTCGAGGCTAGCTGTGACTGTATTTATGATACAGCACTGCATCCCGTGCTGTACTGCTTAATAAGTGGACGAGCAATTTGGGCTTAACCAGTTATACGCTCCCCCTGCCAAACATGCCAAAACCATATCAACATTCTTCACCTCCCTCACCTCTCTCACTCCTAACCTCTCCTTCATCTCTCTCACTCCTCACCTCTCCCTCACCTCTCTCACTCCTCACCTCTCCCTCACCTCTCTCACTCCTCACCTCCCTCTCACTCCTCACCTCTCCCTCACCTCTCTCACTCCTCACCTCCCTCTCACACCTCACCTCTCTCACCCCTCTCTCACTCCTCACCTCTCCCTCACCTCTCTCACCCCCCTCTCACACCTCACCTCTCTCACCCCCCTCTCACACCTCACCTCTCTCACCCCCCTCTCACTCCTCACCTCTCTCAGCCCCTCTCACACCTCACCTCTCTCACTCCTCACCTCTCCCTCACCTCTCTCACCCCCCTCTCACTCCTCACCTCCCTCTCACTCCTCACCTCTCCCTCACTTCTCTCACCTCCCTCTCACTCCTCACCTCTCTCACCCTGCCCCTGTCACCGCAGCTCCGCCCCCTCCCAGTCTGCGTTTGCGGTCCCGCCCCTTGCATCGGGCTCAGGACCCGGGGTGCGGGGGGAGGGGCGGAGCTAAAGCAGCCACGGGGCTGATGTAAGCGGCCCCGCGAGACCAATCGGGGCTGAGCAGCCCCGCGGCGAGCGTGCGTGACCGGGCCGGGCCCCGGCCGTCCCAGTGTGTGTGTTTTTTGGCCCCGGGGGCCCTTGCGCAAACCCCTGCTGTTCATCGAACCGCTCGCTGCCGCGGCCCTGCTCAAACTCCGCCTGTTTGGGTTGGACGGGGGGCTCCTGCCTTTGGCCGCTGAAATTGGGGTGATTACGCGGGTCGGCGCCCGTACCCCTGTTACCCTGGCCCGCAGCAGCCTTGTAGACATGCATCTGTACCGAAAATCTGCAAGTCACGCAGCCGAACGCTGGCCCGGTCCGCCAATACCGCTGCTGCTCCATCAATCACCACCCCCCCCCTCGCCCCCCCCCCCCCCCCGCGTGTTTCAGCACGCCGATGATGGATGGCCCAAACACGCCGATCGCGGTCCTGAGATGCCTGTGTATGTTAGAGAGAGAGTATTGTGTGAAGGACAGGGCCTTGGGTTTGGGGTCTTGCTGCTTTGTCGAATCCAGTGACTGTAGAGGAGTTCAGGTTAACCAGCAGCAGCAGCAGCTACTGAGCATGCCCAGTGCGTGCCCTGCTGACGCCATGTGTGTGTACTGTCCTGAAAAGTGTTTGCTGCTAACGTCCCCCTGGGGGCCCTGTCCCCCCCCCCCCCCTCGGTGAGCGAGCAGAGAGCACTCAGCCCGTCCCCTAAATAAATAATAAACAAACAGAAAGGGGGGAAGAGAGGGAGGCGACATTAGTGGAGACGGAGGAGTGCGGTGGCGTGAAAAGGGAGGAGAGTGTGAAAGAGGCCCGCTGGCGTTATTCCCCCCCCATACCCCGCTCTCCGGTACGGCCGGTCGCTCTGAGGGTAATGCCTTCTGACAGCGCGAGATCGCGAAGAATCATTCCTGTGTTGTCCCCCCCCCCCCCCCTCCAGGCCCCCCCGCTCCGCTGACACGCTGTCCGCGTGCCATTGGATCATTCGCGGCGGCGGCGTTAGCCTAGCGTCGGCCCGGCGGCTCAGACCCATCCGTTAATGTGTGAGATCGGGCGCCTGCACTGAGCGCCTCGCTGGAGGCTTAAACATGCAGGCGGGGTGGGGGGGGGGGGCTGAGGTTAGCGGGGGAGGTGGGGGGGGGGGGGGTGGCGACGGTGAGAGATTTTAAAGGATGTCGCCGTGTCCCGGCCCTGTTTCAGGCTGCCTA